>CM034408.1:9455000-9720000 GCA_019925095.2 Dendrolimus kikuchii
GCTTTATCCTTTTAGTTACTAATTTTTACGCGGTACTTGATTAACCGTAAGACTGTTCAATTTAATTTTTCCCTTATAACATTTTAATTATTTTTGGTATTTTCTGTTAACCCTGTATAAAATTATTCCTAAAAGTCACAAGTTTAAGGGAATGCGCTTGACTGTAATTTTATTTGCTCGTGTAATGTAATATTATGTGAAGGCCTGTCACGACGAGGGCGCGTGTCGAAGCTCAAAATCGCAGTCAGGGTTGCCAGATAATATTGTCTAAAACCTTTTGAGACCGTTTTTATTCAACATTTTATTTGTAGTTAATTTTAATCATTGTCCATTCGTATTCTTCACAGTTTTGTTTGTGTGAACTTTAGATTTGTGACCCTCATAAATTATTTTGTTTCCGGGTTAAAAAAAATTCTATGATCATTATCAAAATTATACGTAACGAATTTGATCAAAATTGATTAAGTGGTTTTGCCATGAAATAAATAGTATGTAAAATAAGAATTATTTTTGCAATTTGTAATTCGCATTCTTAGCATACTTCTTCCAAGCTATATTTACGAAATAATGGTACCTAGCATCTAAGACTTTTTGCACTTGCTATAGAGTAACCCTGAGTATAATTTATAATCTTGTCCTGAAATCATCAGTCTCAGCAAACTGCTAGTCTTTTAAAACCAGCGCTGATCTTCCGCTGAGCCCTTAAGGTACTGTCACGGCAGACATTACATCATTGCAAAGCATGAAGGTAGAATCTTAAATAATATATATATATATATACACACACACATACATACGTAGTATATACAAGAAATAGAGAAAACAATACTTTCGAAACTAACATATTGTAGTAAAAGAAATCAGAAACATTGGAATGCGACCCAACGACAAATCTTGTTAATGTCTTTCCTGGCCGGATCATGTTAAAAAAAATTATACCCCTTCACTATACGCATTTCATTTTTCACTTCCTTCTAATACAAAACTGTGTAATTCTGAAGAGTAAATACGAATAATATTAAATATGAAAAGATCATGAAATGATGTAATCTAAATATTACATAAACACAAATAGAGAAATTTTGCAATCGCGGATGCATACAAATTAACTCGTACAAACAAACAAATATCCAACTGCACCAACACTCGGTGTATGCGGGTGTGTTAACTGAATTTTAAAGTGTAGCTGACTGACATTTTAATGTATATATCAAAATTTTGTGTAAATGTTAACATTACAAACACTAGATATGTTGCATAGAAGCTTCGTATTTGTTTAATCAAGTTTCTAGCCTCTAAGATACAGATGTATGTACATACCTAAATCTAATTTTAGTAGTGAGTTAGTAGTTTTATAGTTCATATAAATTTAATGTTTAAACCGAATTCGATGGCGGGTCGTTCATGGAAATATACGGTGCCAAGAAAGTATTTCCTATTTGTTTCTTTCATATCTTTATTTTTTCTATAATATATTTAAAACAGAGAAAAATGGCTGTGTCCCTATTACATAAGGTAAAACCTGGATAATTGCTCCACTTTAAAAAAAAAGCTCTGATATTAAAAAAATGCTTAGTATTATGAATAATCAACATAAAAGTTCTCGGCATTTAAACTAATAACCAATAACATTGAAACTATTGTAATTCTTTTATGATCGTCTTCTTTTGTCTACTCATTTATTGGCATACGTTTCTAGAGAACAGCCTATTGTTGTATTGTAATCATTAGCCAGGTATTACGGATTTTAAAGTACAAGCTGATTCTAGGAATTTCGGTCCACGTTGCCGGGCGGGAACATTGCACTTGTGCAGTATAAAACGATGGCTTGATTGAGGGAGGGGGGCAGTCAAGCGACGATTACGATACGAGCGTGACGTGTGTACAATCGGGGATCTAATTATTTTACTATATTAGTTTTATTGACTTACGACCCTCTGCATTACGTTTGGATTTGTTGTATTCGGTTATATTTGTACCCATGTTATACGTGTTTTTATAGTTCTAATAAACTCTATAATAATTCCAACGGCATTTTAATTCGAGTCCCGCTAAACTCGTAACAATATGTTAATGTAATGACCACCATCGTTGTTTTTGTAAAAGCTCAAAAAACCTAGACTATGTTGTATCATGAATTGTAGTAGCTGGCATCACTTCCCAGCCCCCGCGCCTCTTGTAATCAAAACAATTTTATTATCCTGTTTGAAGGTTTTTCTGTCGCTTTTGTGTAATTTTTAAATTGGAACAACTTACTTTTTATTTGAGAGTTTTCGCGATAATGCCTGTCGTAAAATGTACGAAATGGTAATTCTATTAAAGAAGTTGGTGCGTATTGAAAAATACTGATCTCTTTTACGCTGTTATGGCCCATTGTCTTCCTTTTTACACTTATTTACATCTTTGTTTGTGTCAATCACTTGTTTCTTATTGTTATTTTCGTATTAATTGTTATTTTTTAAAATAACCTTCACAAATGTGGACTCTGGAATATGGTTAACATAGTTAGATCGTTCTGTAGCTATCTACAGAACGATCTAACTATGTTAACCTAACTTGTTGATCTAACTTGATCTATCTAACAAATTATTGTTAGGTTTTGTGGAAAGGAAATAAATAAAATAAAAATAAACTAATTACTTATTTACTATCTTATTATAACTATCTCACTTACCATTTTAATTTTTTTTGATAATTTAATGATTAATTTTAATGAATAATTAACAACTATCTATTATTTATATTAGATAAATTGGTAGGTAATTTTTTATTGTATAGCTATTAAAAACTTCAATTTAAAACTGTGTAAAATATAGTTCGTTTTTACACATTATAAAGGTAGGTCTCTTTCTGACAACTCAAGTTATAAATATATTGATAGCAAAAATAAGGATAATTGCACACTTGTATTATAATTAACTGTAGGTCTTAGACAAATGGGAAAAACTTAGAAAATTAAAACTAACACTGGAAATAATATAAATTCGTGAAGTCATTATAGCCTAGTGACTAGTGGCTAACGCAACCGCATCTGATTGTAATTTTAAGAGTTCGACCCTTGTCGAAAAAAATTCACAGCTTAAGCGTTTTCTGACTTAATTCGTATACATATTGTTATAAGGCAATTAAAAGGCATTTACGGTTTACTGTACTTTATTCCGGCACCAAACTTGTACATATACACAAGACAAAATTATTTTAAAACTACTTTTTCAACGGAGGAGGCGAGCACAGTAGAATGTCTCACAGCGAGCAGGCAAAGTAAGTCACTCGCTTCACACTCAACGAAATCGCCCAGCCTACCTCCTTTACAAACATTTAAGATTAATTCGTCGAGTACACCTGGTGACACAAGTTTGATTTTCTGCATACATAAATTTCACCCGGGTGCACTCGCGCATTAAAAATATTTATTTATTATAAAAAGTGAAGTGCCTACAGTTACAATTATAACGTGCTGACAGGAAAGTAGAAAAAATTGTAAAGAAACCTGATCGATAAAGCCGATGTTTGAAACCCGCCAGTTAGCCCTGGATAAACGTAGAGAGTATATCTGCTACCTGTTCCTTTTACAAAAGGGATAGTCAATCCTAGCAGTAGGACGTTCATAGGCTATGATATATTTATATGAAAAATATGACAATTTGCTCCAGGAAAAACGATAAAGGCACTCGAAACAGTCATGTGGGTTATGTCTAACACTTAAAGTAAGTGCGACTTAGAAAATCTTTCGATGCTCCTCTTCGCTATAACTTAATAGTTACTTAGCCTTCTTGGCAAATACCAGAATTATGTCAACAGAGGCTTACACAATATTACTGTTAGCCTCAATTCCTAAATATGCCACATGAAAATGTTTGAATGGAATTGAAATCCATATGAAATACACTAATGTACTATTTGTAATTAGTGTATCTTATATATTATAAAATTCTAAATGTGCCGTGTCTGTACATTGAAGCTACAGTAAAAAAAAACAACTGAACACACGATGGAGAACACGATGCAATCTTTTTAGATTTCTTGCCTGTTTGTTCGATATTCATGTAAAAACTACGGTGAGGATTTCGATGCGGTTTTCGCTGATCGATAGTTAATTCTTAAGAATTAAAATCTGCGCTACTTTTTATACCGGGAATGATTTAAAATGGCCAGATTAAAAAAAGAATTCGAATTACAATATGATTATAATAATGGGAATTGGGATTACCTGACTCCGAAACCAGGTGGATATTAGACTTTGCGTGATATGACAGTTTCTATGTTTATTAAACATCTTTAGTAGATTTAGATATGTATGCTTTTAGTAACATTACTTATTCCGAGTTTCTACGGGAATCTTCGAAATACATGTATTTTCATACTAAAAAATCCGTCACAATGGTGAAAATACCCTTTGATTTTAAATAAGTACCGTGAAAATACTCGTCAAGCATGGACGAAGTCGCGGGTAAGTCGTAGTTAATTTATAAGTTTGCTCGGCGTACATAAGTACATCTGTAGCTTAAACGAATGAATAAAACTATATACGGAACCTGGTTGAATGAAAGCGTCAAATGAAGAGTAGCTAAAGATAAAACTTGTCTGCGTTAACTTATGTAGTATACACGTGGTTTGCATCTATATGGTTAATGGTAATGTAAACTTTATTCATACTCATTAGTTTATTTAATATTAAGTTATCGTAATGCATTACAACACGATCGGCTTCCTTTAGCCGGCTTCACTCTGAGAGCTCGGGGCTCTGTCTACTTATTTTGTACGTCTGGGGACTATAAATCGTAGTCACAATAAAACAGTTTATATGCTCTCAGAGGATTTACAATCGCGTTTCAAGGAATTGTTTGTGCTAATGTCAAGATGTCACTTCCAGATCCGCATTGCTTGTCATCGGCGGCAAATACATCCTCATTTCCTTAATTTACCAAGTTCAACTACGCAACGATTTCTTAGAAGATTTATTCCACGTTTAATAAGGACTTGCAAAGAAGTTCTTGCCGAGAAGTTCTCTTTGTGTAACGATTTGATATTAATATTGTTACATAACTTACATAACCCATATCTGACAGGCGTGATTGTCATAGGGAGAAAATATTAAATAAAAAACTTGTGTGTCTGTGTGTGCAGTTCGCACGCAGTAGAAGTGAAACTTCATGGAATATACTCACAGATAATTTTTCTTTAACTTTCATTAATCTTATATTATTATACTAATATATTGTTTGATTGAACGCGTTAACCTCAGGAACTACTGGTCTGATTTGAAAAATTATTTCAGTGTTAGATAGCCCATTTATCGAAGAAGGTTATTGGCTATATGTCATCACGTTAAACCAATAGGAGCGGAGCACCAATGAAGAATGTTTCAGAAACGGGGGGTATTTTTTAACTTATTTTTTAAAATTATTTCACGCGGACGAGGTCGCGGGCAGAAGCTAGTATAAATATAATTCACACACAGTTACGCACAATTTCCTTTGATCTACGTATAAAAGAATATCTGCCTTAATTATATATTGATAGAGCTAAAATTCATTTGAAATCATTTAAGTTTTATTTAAATTAAAAATTAATACTAACGGATAAAGAGAAATGTGCTTTATTACGAATAAAATGAGGTTGAATTTATGTGTTTGTCTCTTTCTAAAGGTTCACAACGACTCAAGAAGTTTCACTTCAAAAATTACTAAGTTATTATATATAATTTCACTAGCTGACCCGGAAGACTTCGTACCGCCTCAGAATCAATAAATAAAAAAGCTGAATGATAATTGCAGAATGTTCAACTTTAGTAAAGAATGTGGTCAAAACTTAACGGGACGAACATCAAATGTTTGACACGTAGGAATAGTTTCTAAGGGAAAGAGAATTTTTCGTTTTTACTATATTCCAAGCATTTTTTTCATATTTACTCACCTTTTAAACCTTCCCTAGACTTCCAAAAATAATTCAAAACCAAAATTAGCCAAATCAGTTCAGCCGTTCTCGAGCTTTAGCGAGACTAACGAACAGCAATTGATTTTTATATATGTAGATTACTAAATCTCTAATAATCTGCTAAATTATTGAAAGTTACAGTACTCCTATACGTGTATGAGTACTCTCGGTTTAATCATACCCTTTCCAAACTTAAGGGAGGATTTAAAACGAAACACTTAGGGTAGCTAAGTCGAGATATAACCCATTTTACTTAAAAGTTGAAAAGGACTACACAAACAATTCCGTAGGCAATTCTAAGTAGCCAAAACTTTGAGATTCCGACAAATGCGACAAAATTCCATAAAATTGGATGAAACTCAATAATGGGAAAGTAAACTTTGTAACCAGTAACAAACTTTCAAGTCCTATTATCTCATGGTATTTTGCACCATGTCGTTTTGTTTGTAGGGTTCTCATACCTAAAGGTAAAATATAGTTTAATAACGCTAAAAAATATACTTTAAAAAACTCGAACCAGACAATAGAAAATAATTTATAAGTTTATTCTAAAACGTTATTGTGAATAGGATTGGATAAAATATTTATTTTTTGCTTTTTAGTTAATCTTGAAATATTTTATTGTATGATTTGCAATTGGATAAAATTACAAATTCGATGAAATATAACATCATGGTTTATGAAGGGCATTAGGATACTGGTCACGAATCGAAATACACCAGTCACGTTACTGGGATTGTAACAATTGACAGGAACCGTTCAGGCTTCACTTAGTCTAAAGTAAAGGATCAAAATTAAGGACGATCAAATACATAAATGGGATTATATTTTTTTATTATTCTTCTTATTTATTATTAACTAGAGGTCCTGGCAGACATCGTCCTGCCCTGAAGAAATAAAAACCTAGTCCCCAATCCCAGCGCCACCTACCGGTTCCAATTGTGAATCTAAATAATCCGGGGACCCACTCCAACACACTAAAAATTTCATTGAAATCGGTAAAGTAGTTCTCGAGTTATGCGTATACATACAGTTCCGTGGTTCATTTTTATTTATATACGAGAAGATAAAATATCGCATCGCATGGCTTGTCAAGATTTAGAATAGTCTTCAAACTCTGGATTTTATATTATAAACTAGTGTTTTCCCCGCGGCTACACCATATGAAAAACTTTAGGTAGTATACTACCTATGGTTTTTCACGTGGCGTAGCCGTAAATAAATTGACGTATCTTTGGTTATTTCCGGTGCCTGCGTATAACCATACATTCGAATCATCATTTTTCAAATTATGCATATTTCCTAACATAAGTATCGCAATATGAGTATCAGAACATCTTATAACAAAATCTGCTTGAACGTCTATATTACACACATGAAAAACAATTTTAGTGTCAGCTTCTTTATGTTCGGGATACGATAAACCATAATCTATACTTGATAAAATTTTGTTATCATCAACGATGTAAGAATGACATTGTTTGTGTTTATGGGATGTTTGGTCACTACAATTTGTCTGACTAATAAAATATAACTTTGTAATAAAACATATTTAAAAATCAGACATGTAAAAATAAGTAAAGTTCATTTATTTTTTTGTGGAGCTTTAAATCGTCTGACAAAAGTTTTGGTCCATGGAAAGTGTGACACTGATGATACTATTTTAGAATAATATTCTACAAAACATATAGGTATAAAAAATCAGCCATATAAATTTATATTAAGTAACTCTTATTTTTAGTTACTTTTCTTACCTGGTGCCTGCCCAGGTGTCACGAGGCGAGCTCCACAAGCACGCAAGTATTCAAAGAACATGAGACGCTACTGAGAACCTAAGGTTTCATCTGTGTGAAAATAAGTTATGTCTGATCGCTCTGGGATCTTACTCTAAATGAATAAAACGATAAATTCAATCTCCTCTATTAACGTTAGGTACTGGAAGTATTTTCCCGTATTTGACATTCCGACGGTGCGCCAATTAATTATAGTTATCTTACTCCCGGTGCAGGAGTAAATTTTATAAGTCCCAAGGCACGTAGTTCACAGCTTTTAAAGTCAGGACCTGATACAGGAAAATAGAAGTCGTACTGCACAACTAGCGCTCTTAATACAAGAAAATATGATTCATATTACAAATTTGGCCAAATTTCGTTTTTGCGCTGCCGCAGTGAATGGACTTTGGCTGTGGTTGAATATCCTCTTTGTTAATTTTTCGAACATGTACATATTGAACTTATAGCCTAGGTTCTAGTTCCAAAGGACTTTATAAAGCTCTCATGCTTGTAACATCACGAAGACATACATAACTTTGCTGTACAGTAATTTAATAGTCCGGTCTATGAATACCGTGAGTACAATTTACAGCAACATCAAACTCAACTGACATTGTATATGAGGTTAAATTACGTTTTACGTAAGTACATCGTAAAATGGTCTTTGCCATCACAATATAAAAGTCGAGCAACGTTGCAACAGTAATTAAGTACTTGTGTTTACATGAAAATGCAATATAATGCATTTATGTACAGTTTAACAAAGTATAAAGTCATTTTTAATACACTAGTTCGTTCCTGTAGCGTTGTCGGAGTAATAGTCATGTTGCTCAAAAGCATCCCTACTGTATGGAGCCTCTTATAACTTTAAATACCGGAAGAGGTCAGACTGTAGTCTTCATTGCTGTTTAAAAGTCTTTTATCACTTTGGGTAATACAGTATTTATACTATAAATGAATATATATTAATGACCAGAATATGACTAATAATTGACTTATTTTTTATGTTATTATGATATATTTTATATAAAATTAACGTCATATTGTAATTGATTTAGGTTTTAGATTGTAAGACTTGATGTAGCACGTCTAAAGAGGCAAAATGTAATGATATCTGTATTTTAACACTACAATTTCATTATTTATTCGAAAATCAATTGTGTGTAACATTCTTCTGTTTGTATTTAAAAAAAGAGCCTGAGATACATAAACATGTAGTAAAAAAAATTTTGGCTAGACGTTGTTACCTGAGAGTTATTGCCGCTTTTGCGAAGTGACGTACGTAAGAAGTATGTATACTTTCATTTTTTCAACTTACATGACCTTCAAAAAATGTTCTCCAATGAAACTTAGTTTGAATTATAAACTTGAATTTCAATGAAATTTGAATTTATATTAAATTCACTTTATCAAATTTAGGCAATAAGAAGTGTTTTATAGGTCTCATTTTCTTGATTTAACTTACTCTATGTTCATCTCTAACGCATCGGTGCACCAATATTCATAAAAATTGGTCTTTAGTCAAAGCCATGAAAAGATAATAAAGATGCAAACAAACTTACTTTCATATTTTTAGAGTACGATAGTCGGCGTAAAATTTAGGTAAAATATAAAGATGAAATTACCTTCTGAAATCTCTACTCCAGCATGCGTAGATGACAGGGTTCATAGACGAGTTGACCCATCCGAGCCAAGTCACTACAACATTGACGATCTCCTCGTGAGCTATACAAGCGGAGCAAATTCCTGACAATAAGTTCACTACGAAGAAAGGTAACCAACACACTATAAAAACACCCATCACAATACCAAGCGTCTTTGCTGCTTTCTTCTCTTTCGCAAATTTCGCTAATTTACGCGACAGTGAAAAGTTTTTTGGCAAATGCTTGCCGTGAGTTACGTTCGTGAGACGCGTGGAAGATCTTGATAGTCCATTGTTTTGTAATGCTGTAAGATGTTCCTGGTCTGCTTCTTCAGGAGTGCACACACCGTGACACGCTTCGCTCCTTTGCCTCATCGTACCACCTCTATGAATCCGTAAAGTCAATTCTAGCTCACCCGTGGGCCGCATCACTTGCTTAGTACCAATTTTTAACGAACGCGTCTGTATAGTTGCTGCACGATAAATACGATAATATGTGAACACCATTACAAATAGAGGTAAGTAAAAAGATATTGTCGACGAGAATATTATGTACTCTAAATTTTCCGTAAACGGACACTTGTAATCTGGCACTTCTTCAACGCGAACGGCACGCCACCACGCGATCGCGGGAAAAGATATCGCACCAGAACACACCCATACAGCCGCTATTAGGAAAGCCGCTTTTCGTCCACTCATTCGCATCGGATACGTGATAGGGTCTGTAATGGCCCAGTAACGATCTAGCGAGATAACACATAGGTTTAGTATTGATGCAGTGCTGAACAGGACGTCCAGCGACCGCCATACGTCACACCAATCAACACCGAAGAACCACGTATGTTCTAACACTTCATACAAAGCTGAGAAAGGCATCACAACAAGACCGACTAAACAGTCAGCCACTGCTAGTGATGTCACGAAATAATTGGTCGACGTGTGCAGATATCTCTCACGCACCACTGCTAATATAACCAGCATGTTTCCAAAAACAGTTGTCAGAGAAAAAAGAAGTAGAAAGGAAACGAGAAGTGCTCTGTCCTGGAGAAGTTTGATGTATTCATTCCAAAGTTCAACAGAGTCATCGGATAGGTTATAGGCGGATGTGTTTTCGAAGCTAAAGTTGAGTTCTAGTGCGTTGTTGTAGGCGCTATTAGTGGAGTCCAGCGTGTAAACTGGCCCTCTGTACGATGTATCCAGTTGGCTTTTTGCCACTAGTAAGGCCGGATCGGTCGTATTCATATTTCTCAGATGGTTATTTACAATGTAGCGCCATGGTGTGTTTATGTTTCCCCTGCTTTGTCCGCAGCCATTTTGAGATTACGCTCATTGCTGGCATTGTATTCCAAAATTCCAACTGTGAGTACATCTTTTGCTGGCATTTTTTTCTAACTTGCGTATAAGCGTTGCGGTTATCTGCAACAATAAAGAAATAGATAAGAATTACTACATTCTAAAAGGCAAAAGTTTCGAATATGCTTTCTCTCTTAGCACGGAATTGCAGATTGTATGAAAAGACAGTTAGTTTTAACTTCTGTTATAATATTTAAAGTTTTACGAGGAGCACTCATGTTTTAAATGAAAATTTCCTTTAAGATGTAGATTAAAGGAAAATTTCATTTGAAACATTAGTTATGTAGAATGTTAATTTAAACTAATTTATAAAAAACATACAATGCATATCTTCAATATATATATAATAAAATATAATATATTTATTGAAATAAAATTGCACAGTTATACATGTAACCTTCAAATTCCAACCGAAAACTCTGAATGTATTTCCAGCACAAAATCGTTTGATCAATATGCCTAAATTAGGCAACCTTTATGTAATTAAAGAGAATGACGAGATAAACTGTACGTCACTGTTGGGGACAATGATATCGTCATTGCGGTAACCGTCATCATCGACAAGTGGCCTTGCTGGGACATAAATAGCGTTTAGAGAGCAAGCGGCGAGATCAAACGAATTGTGTGCTCTGGGCCGTGAGAGACCCGTCCACATGAGGGCGTCTGAACTGATCTGGTGTCCCCCTCTACCCCGCCCTGCATCCGTCACCCTCACCTTGCCGTATGCCTTGCATTTGAACTTTTCAAAGCTGATTTAGCTTTTGATATTTATCTGCACGCAGATTTGCAAGTGTATTATAGTTAGTATATTTGCATTAAGATATACAAAATGAAAATGAATGTATTTATTTCAAATGGTCTACCTATAACAGACTACTTTATTAGAAGTCATGAGTCTACTACCACTTCCAAAACTGTTGAATGTTGAACTGAATGTTTCACTGTTGAAGTGAATGTTAAAGGAGAATACTTTACTCATGTATTTCGATGTCCTAGGCTCAATATTCTACTTATAATATTATATAATGGGATTGTACTTAGAATACAATATAAATTCGGTTTTCTTTGGTGTACTAGTTATCTGCAAAATATTGTGTGATAGAAACTGTTTTAAATCAAAATTTATATTTATAATTAATAAGTAATAGAGACATATTTATTATAACAGTTGAATTTTTTGTACAGTATAAAAAAAATGTGTGTTTACTCATTATAGGTAATTATAGTTTCGAGTAATAATAAAAATTATTTTAAGACAACGACAAAAATCGTATGGGATAAGTATATTTCCCCATGGTCGATACCTTTTCTGTTAATTATTGGTCTAAGTTTGACCTGTATAGAACTGAACTGAACACTGAATTAGGCTTGTAAATCTAACGGAACAACTAAAAGCTCTTGGATGCGAACTGTATTTTGATATATTTTTTTATTCTCTAGCTTTACAGTACAAGTCGATGATACAAAATACCAATAGCATGTGGTACAGTTTGCATTAACAGAAAAATATACCCAAGTGCCTCCCGTTACACAAAAATATGAAGAGCAGCAAATTTTATGCTGAAAGTTCTAATACATACATACATACATACATAACTTCATGCCAGTTCCCTCGCGGGGTAGGCACGAACAACAGAGTGCCATTTAGGCTTATTCTTACACACCTCACTTGCCTCTTTGACATTCATAACTCTTGTCATGCAAGCTCGTCTGTTCTTAAGGCTCCTGACATCACCTTCTGCTAGCACACGATCAATTTGATCATGGAAGGTGTGTCGTGGCCTTCTACGACTTCTGCATCCATCCACTTTTGCATTGTATATCTGTTTAGTCATTCCTTCATCATGCATTCACATGCCCGAACCACCGGAGCATTCCTTTCCTTACCTTCACCCCGACACTCTCTTTCAGACCAACTCTCTTTCTTACTTCGGTATTACGAACGCGGACCGCGAGCGTCACTCCGCAGATTTTGCGCAGTGCTCGCATCTCGACCGCGTTTACTCTACTTTCATGCTCTATCTTCCATACCCAACTCTCGCTTCCATACGTGAGCGTAGGTACCAGCACCGCGTTGTGTACGGCGAGCTGGGCCTTCTGGCTGAGGTTCTTAGCGCCTAGAAGTTTACCTAACGCTCCATTTAAACTATTCCCCAAATTCACTCTTCTTTCTATATCAGCGGTGTACCTTCCATCCCTGCTAAAAGCACATCCAAGATATACAAACTCATTCACTTGCTCCAGCATAACATCATCGACCATTATCCTTGCATTCGTTCTGGTTTCTTCTCTTTCAAACACCATAACCTTTGTTTTCTTCGCATTCAAATGTAAGCCTCTCGCCTGACAGTCATCTTTCATCATTGTGACTAGTGTTTGCAGTTCTGATGGCGATTCGGCTAAAAGCACGGCATCATCCGCATAAAGCAAGGTGCTTACAACTAGATCACTCATCCGCACCCCAACATCCATCAATCTTATTCTCTGGAGACAATCGTCCAGATATAGGATGAACAGCAAAGCCGACAGCACGCAGCCCTGGCGGACGCCAATATTGACGTCAAACCAGGGCGACAGGCTGCCTTCCACTCGCACGCATGCCATACAGCCCTCGTAAGTGGACTGCACAGCACGCATCAATTGGCCATTAATCCCATATCCGGGCAATATGTCCCAGAGGTCCTTCCGCACAACCCTGTCAAATGCTTTCTCTAGATCCACAAAACCGCAGAAAACCTTCCGGCCCATAGCCAGCTGCTTCTCTACGATATTGCGGAGAGAGAAAACTTGATCCATACATCCCCTTCCATTTCTGAAACCACCTTGTGCATCCCACAGTAATCCATCGGATACAACTCTCATTCTCTTTTCAATAATCTTCGCATACACTTTAGATGCTGTGCTGATCAAACTGATGGCCCTGTAGCTGGCGCACTCCATACGTGACCCTTTGCCTTTATACAAGGGCACGATGACAGCGCGCCTCCAGTCCTTGGGAACCTTTCCCGTCCTCCAGCACAAGTTGCATAAGGACAGGAAAGCGTCCCGGACGCAGGTTCCACCATATTTGATCATCTCAGCAGACACACTATCGATTCCTACTGCCTTTCCATTTTTCAGACTTCTTATCGTCCATTCGATCTCTTCCAAAGTGATCTCGGATGCTGACTCCTCGGAGTCGGTCACAGACTCAGTCGTAGTGCCAGCATCCGGGATATCATCATACATTTCTCTAAAATATTCACTCCATCGCGCTAATACCTCTTGTGGGTTAGCAAGAACGTCCCCTGCTTTAGATTTTATTCTTTCCATTCTGGAAGCTGACGAACAACCCCGAGACTTCTTAACCTCTCTCCAAAAGAGTTTGGTATTCGTCTCGAAGTTCTCCGTCAGCTTCTCTTCTTCTTTCAATTTTATTCTTTCACGCTTCTCTTTCACTAAAGCTTTGGTTTCATTCTTGCAGAGGCAATATTTCCACTATACTTTCCTTCATACTATCCCAGTCATTATCCACATCTAAGTCGGAGAAGTCCGCTTTTGCAAGCCTTTCTTCGACTAGGCGCGCATACATACTCCTTACACTAACATCTTCCAATTTTTCACACTTTATTCTTTCAAGCTCCCCGAAATTGGTACGCACTCGCCAGTGTCTCCACTTCTTGAAAAGGCCCACAAACCGGCTTATCACCAGGTAGTGGTCCGTTTCAAGAGTGGGGCCTCTGTAGGCTCTTGTATCCATTATTGTGTTTCGGAGGCGACTATCAATTAAAATCAGATCAATCATACTTTTCTGATCATTCATTCTCCATGTATACGTGTGAATATCCTTATGATGGAATAGTGTGTTCGACACAAGCAAGTTTCTTTCCATGCATACGTCTATGATTGGCCTACCAGCATCGTTCACTCTCTTGTCACCATAGGGTCCAAGGACAGCCTCAAGGCCGTCTCGTTTGGTCCCCACCCAGCCATTAAGATCACCACACATAATTAGTCTTTCGTTCCCTTCAGCCAGATCCAGAATTTCTCTCACAGACTCCCAAAACTTCTCGAGTTCTTGGGGATCCGCTGAGCTTACGGGAGCATAAGCTGCGACCAGAAAAACTCGCGTGATCCCCAGTTTTAGGCGGACCCAGAGAAGTCTCGGGTTCACCAGACAATAAGCTTTTACTCCAGACACAAAGCGGGATGAGAGTAAGACGCCTACCCCCCCACTTGCACGCTCGTCCAGGTCCACGCCGGACCACAGAGCAAGCATGCCACCGGGGAGGTCATCGACGTCGCACCCCTTCCGCTTTGTCTCTCGCGAGAATCCACACCGACGGGGGCGCATCGGTGAGCGTCGCCTGCGGGGGACGCCCTATCGAGCACTGCACTCGGGTGAATCCTGGACAGAATTGTGGCCCTCTGGGCCAGCGGGGATCGCGACGAGCACGCTTCTGCATCTCATCGCCAGCGGGGCCTGGGGTCCAAACTACCGATGGTTATGGCTCCAGAGACAGGAACCTCCTCACAATTCGTGCCGTGTCCAAGAGTGCTGCCTTCTGTATCTGGCCCTTCACCCAGCTTCCCAGCGAAAGCCTCTCTAGATGACGGTCGAGGCTTTTCGCTATAAGACCATTGACGGTAACAACTATCGGCACAATGCTCGTTGACTCCAGACGCCACATAGCCGTAACCTCGTGAGCAAGATCCAAGTATTTACTTAGTTTTTCTTTTTCTTTCTTCACGAGGTTATCGTCATGTGGGATACTGATGTCAACGAGTATTGCTCGCCGTGCAGATCGATCTATTATCACGATATCAGGCTTATTGGCTACAATAGTCCTGTCCGTGATAACTGATCGATCCCAGTAGAGCGTGGCACGACTGTTTTCAAGAACTGGCTCCGGCGAGTACTGGTAATAAGGCACCTCCGTTTCCACAAGCAAGTTGCTGGTGGATAATCCTGGCTACGAGGGTATGTCTGTGCAAATACTCGCCGTTAGCGGGGTCTTAGGATTTTTCTGTCAGGAAAAAGCGTCACGGCCGCGTGTTCTAATACTTACATTTTTAAACTCGTGATATCTTTCGAATGGAATGTCCGAATTGAATAATTCAAAACGTTTTATATAAAGGTATTGAAGCAGTCTTGAATTTGAAGTAATTTATTTGGATGAGGATGAACACCAAGATACAGATAAAGAGCCTTTTCTAGCGGCGGCATTTTAATTATTTTTTTAAAATAAAAGAACACTTATTGTGGCATAACTATAATAGCTAGACATATGCTGTCGCGACACTTTTTGTAAATAATTATGTGTTCTGCAAAGTCGTTGTATATTATTTTATTCCATCATCAATAGTTTTCGTAGCGCACGCGATTTTAGGTATTTTTTTACACCTTGGTTTACATTATTCGAGTTTTATTAGATCCCTAATTTTTTGTAAATATAATATAGCCTATGTAACCCGGGGATAGTGTAGCTTGCCAACAGTGAAAGAATTTTTCAAATCGGTTCAGTATTTTCTGAGCCTCTTCATGCAAACAAAAAACAATCTTATCTTTCCTCTTTATAATATTAGTATAAGTCATAAATATTTATTATAAAATTAATTCGATATTTGCATATTATAAACAGCGCAAGATTTTGCGCTGGAAGTTGTTTAATAAAATTGGGAGCTGGGTTGCCCTAAAAAGCGCTATATCTAGCTCCGAAAGCGCTAAATTGGCAGCCCTGGTGAGCTGAGTGCCGGGGAAGTGCCATAAACGAGAAAGCAAGCGAGAGAACGAGCGAGAATATACCTCGTCCTCCGACGACCTCGACCCTCTAATACCTAAAATCGAGTTCTGTGCATCGGAAAGTGCGATGTTCCGAGCCGCCATTAAATAGAGGCAAACTTAAGTTTGCATCGAACTATACCTCTGCTCTCCACGTGGCTGGGCATCACTGCCTCTATTTGTGGTCTGTGTAAAAAAATATTAATAAATAATTTTAGAGTAGACTATGAATGTTTTTTTTGGTTTCGGATCGAATACAGTTTTTTGTTTGCTAAAATAAAATATGTTTAAATAAAAAATGCATTAATTAAAATGTACCTAATCTAACCAAATCATAATTTGCAGTAAACCTGCGAAAAATCGAAACGGGCAGGTTTTGAAATTGGATAAGTACATTAACGATCTGCCCGTAAAACTTCAAGTTAAAATTTTGTTGCGATTCGTTTTTCCACTTGTCCGTTGCGATTCGTTTTTCCACTCATCCGTTGCCGTCCGTTTTTCAACTTGTCCGTTGCGATTCATTTTCCACTTGTCCGTTGAAGTTTCACTTCTACTAGGTGTCCCAGCACACATTTCGATTTTTTATTATCTAAATTAGCATTTTGAAGTAAATAAAAGTCATTGCACAATAAGCCTAATTATATTTTTACTACCTTTGTAGACCACAGGAAAAAATATTTAACATAAAATTTCAAAAAGGTTACTTATTGTAATGTATTGTTCTAATGGTATTTATTTATCGCCCATCGAAGTTTATGAAAAAAAATTCGCATATGACATCATAAATTTAAATTGACAATTTGAGTGAGAGGGTTTGAATGTAATATTAAAAAACAATAATACGCAAGTAAATCTATTTAGGAAGTTTGTTTGCTTTGGACCTGCGTCGCAGCCTAGCTGCTGAGTCAATCTTTGTCACGATATATATTATGTTCGTTTGACTCGATTCTACCTTTATATCTGACGCGCGTTAGAATAACCTAATAACCTAATAACAACACTAGTTAGCAAAAAATAAAAATTCTGATCTGATCAAGAACTTTGTTACTTGATTTTAATTAATGATAGTATGTTGAATCCAAACCTGTTCACAGATTTATTCTATCACGTCTAGTTTTTGAGATTTTTCCATTGAATTAAAACTGATATTGATATATTAGATATTTTTATTTTAAAAAAAGTCAAAAAATTTCAACCGTTTAGGCGGAGTTCAGAGACATACACACGAACAGAAGAAAAATATACATTTATAATAACGAAGACGACATGCGTTTTTGAAATAAAGTTATCATTATTTTAGGATACCAAAGGTCTAAAGTATGTCGCCATAACAACCTTGAGTTGTGTTCCGGCATTAGTGACCAGGTTCCAGTTTCCCTTAAGAGAGCAGCAGCGCATTTGCAGCAACTTGGTGTTGCAAATGTCCATAGGCGATGGTAACCGCTTTCCATCAAGTGGGCCGTCTGCCTGTCTGCTGATCTCCTGCAATAAAAAAAAAAAAAAAAAAAAAAAAAAAAAGCTGAAGTTACGCGACCTAAGCCATGTGGAAAGACTCGTGGTAAAAAGTCGTCAAATTCATCAACAAAAGAAAATATTTTTTTGTTTGACTAAAAATACAACAGGGAGAAGTGGACGAAGATCTTAGTTCAAACTTTTTCCCGAACGCTAACTTCTTTTATTAGTATGCAAAGTCAATATTTATGACAGCCAATAAAATTTATACTCCCCAACTGACTGGTAACTTCAAAGGGAATTTCCATAGCAATAATCTTTAATGATGAAGAAATGGACGATCTTAAATTTTATCTCAATATATATAAGTTAATACTCGCCCATCAAAGTTAAGGAAAAAAAAATTGCAAATGAGATCAGAACTTTAAATTGACAATTTGAGTCGGAGGGCTTGAAGGTAATATTAAAAAACAAATTAAATATTTAGGTCGAAGAAGGAATTTTTTATTCTTTTAGTTCGGAGTTTCACTGAATATGAAATTCTTTTTAATTATTTCAAGGTCTGGCAGCTGTTAAAAGGGATCAAAAATAAAATTGCTTATCTTAATTTTTTTCGTTACCTATATAGATATTTTATAGAGCTCAGAAGATATTTATGAATTATAAATCCAAGCCCCCCTTTTTTTTTCAAGGGCAAATCCTTATGCGGACACTCCGTCGCACAGAGACTACGGCTGGGCAGTGTGGGACTCGCCGGCCAGATGGGCTGCCGGAATACCCTCTAAAACTCCTTGGTGTCCTGTTGCCATATGTTAGGGTGCAGGGACGTGGGCGAGCTTTTCGTCGTGACCCCGACTGACGTGGACCCGCCCCTACGGGTAAGCCTCTACTGCTTCAATCCGTGATTGAGAGAGGCGTTGCCGGAACACCGACTCGCCCACTACTCAGCGGCTTGGATGCAGGTTACGGCCTAGTGTCTATCCAAGCCCCCTGCGGACGCAGCGGTAGACTCCTTTAATGTTGAATAAAAGTTCATTTTTAACAAGTCAAAACAAAAATGATTTAAATAACGTAATGCTAATATTATACGGATCAACCAAATTGAATCAAGTTGAGTGAAAAGCATAAAACTGAAAGAACGTGACGGTATCATTGAATGATTCAAGTTTGTATTTACGTGGATCATGTTTGTCGATTCACTTAAATTGAAAGATAATAATGAACAGTCTAACATCGGCTTAAGCTAAGCTGAGGTGAACGCGATGTTAATTGAGTTTTAATACTTTTTATTTCTGTGTTTATTTTGTACTGTTACGAGGGTGGGACTCGAATTAAAATGCCGTTGGAATTACTATAGAATTTATTAGAACTATACGAACACGTATAACATAGGTACAAATAAAACTAGACACTACTTGTTACAATCTGCAAGATCAATAACACGCGCAAAGTCCGTAACAATAGCGCTTGTCGAATGTCCACATGTCTTGCTTGTATCGTAATCGTCGCTCGACTGCCTTACCCCTCCGTTCGGTCATTGTTTTATACTAAACTGTATAATAGAACAAAGGCCGTGTTCACCGAGTTAATCCGCACACCTGGCAAGCAAGGATTAGTTCGACACTAATCACGGCTATAAAAGAAGTAGAAAAACAATAGCATGTTTTTCTGAACTACAAATTCTAAACACAAAGTAAACAAAAGAATTCATAAATCCGGTGGCAATAAAACTGCGTTTTACGACCTGCAGGTGTGCGCATTTCTGTGTCGGTATGTAACAGTACGTATATGAGTGGTTGTTTTTAATGTTAAATATATTAATGTGTTATATTTTAGGTTTTGCAAAATAGGTTATGTCTGCGAGGGTAATTTAATTTTGTTGCCAAAGACAAACAAGGGTCCGAGTGTTAATGTACCTTAAGTACACGTAGTGTTCGGACGCAGGGCATTTCGCACGTTTTATTTATACGGTTAGGCATATACAGGTTATTTGTCTTTGAGTCACCTCGGAGCATTCGACATCAAAATTCACTTAGACGTAAGATTTCGTCCCCTTAGAGGAAATGACTCAGGTTTAGGGTTCTATTTTGATCGGCAATTTAACAAGTGTTTTGGTTAAAAAATTTTGGCATTACAAAAGTCTATAAATAAAATTTATTTATAGACAATACATAAATGAAATTTATCTGCAAATAGTTATGTTACTAAAGATTATTTTACAAAATATAAAAGCGACTTCACAGTATAAATAAAAAAAATTACCGACTTCTTTCTACAACATCTTGAAGTGCCGTAAGTATAAAAGGACAACAATCTATATATATAAAAATCAATTGCTGTTCGTTAGTCTCGCTAAAACTCGAGTACGGCTGGACTGATTTGGCTAATTTTGGTTTTGAATTATTTGCGGAAGTCCAGGGAAGGTTTAAAAGGTGAGTAAATATGAAAAAAATGCATGGAATATAGTAAAAACAACAATTTCGCTTTCCCTTAGAAACTTTTCCTACCTGTCAAACATTTGATGTTCGTCCCATCGTTTAGAAATCAATTAAATTTAAAAGACGTTCAAAAATCAAATTTAATTTAAAAGTGAAGGTTTTTTCCTTTTTTTGGTTTTGAATGTCAAACGTTTGATTATTTATTTAGGTTTATAGCTTGGACGTTCGTCCAGTCGTTCAAAAATCAACGATTTTTATTAATTTTTTCTGAGGCGGTACGAAGTTTGCCGGGTCAGCTAGTAATTTTATAAAATATAGTCACTTTTATGTTTTACTGGACATCGATATCAAGATATTGTAGAAAAAAGCCGGTTAAATATTTATTTTTTGGTTTTTAGTGTGAATACGGTTTTATTTTTGTTAAAAAACTATTTTTTACTTTTTAGTTGAGCAAATACTTCAATAGCTTTAGAAATAATATATTAAGCACCTGTAGAAATTGTATAACTGGTATGTGTTTAAAAATTTGCCGTCTCGCTCTTCGGTGTATATGCTCTTCAACAAGGGTTGCTCTCGATTTCCTTGCGATCCATTCATCAAATACTGACTTGGTGCTTATGGGACCGTCCTGGAAGTATACTCTTCCGAATAAAAGAACAATTTGAAAATTAATCCACAATTGACGGAGAAATAGCGTAATATGCTTACAAAAAATTAAGTGCCTGTAGAAAGTATAATACTAGCACGCGTATTTTGGAAAAATGGCTCTCGGCGGTTTTAATAAGGGTTACTCTCGATTTCCGTGGGATCCGATCTGCTCATCAGACCCTGAGTTGGTGACCATGGGACTACTTCGAGAATATACACTTACGAGTAAAGAAAAAAACATCGGTTTACATTTGACGGAGATATCGTGTTACGAAGAACTTAGTTAATAATTTTCGTGAGTTTCTCTAATTTCCTGGAATCCACTCATCAAATCCTGACATGGTGACAATGAGACTAATTCGGGCGTATAACCTTGCGATTAAAAAAAAATGTAAATCGGTTCACAATTGACGGAGAAATCGAGTAACAAACATAGAGACGAAATGAGAATCCATCCTCCTCTTGAAGTCGGTTAAAAAGGGAAGAAAATTTAGTCGAGCTTAAGCCAACATATTTTATACTACGTGCTCATACAGAATACTATATTCTCTCAGTACTATCTATATATATAGTAAGTAAAGAGACTTAATATCCGTATTGTATAATAAAGTATTCTTCCTCCTCCGGTTTGCACACAAGCCACTTGTTTAACTAACTAACTTTAGTTCCCGAAGGATACGGAATGGTTTAACTAGTGTAACCATGTTGGAATCATAAATAACCTTATAGGTCAATATTTATTAAGTCTTCTCTCCGTGCAGGAACGGAGAAAGAATACAATTTCCTGCGGCCAGGCGGTCTGTCCTAAGAGCCAACAAAACAACCCACAGCCAGGTAGTAGTGTATTTGCCCATCTGGATGGCTATCACTCCTGGTCTAGAGTATGCCGCCATAGCAACCAGAAAACATTCTGGTATTAATGGCCAGGTTGTAGTCTGATTTTAGAGAGTGGCAGCACGTTGGTAGTATCTTTGGTGTTCCAAATGTCTATAAGCGATGGTAGCCGCTTTCCATCAGGTGGCCCTCTGCCTGTCTGCTGAACTCGTGTAATAAAAAAAAGTCTTAGTAAAATATGCGTGGCTTATAACAATTATCTTGGAAAATTTTATATCAAAAAAGACAAGAGAACCCGTGGTAGAAGAAGTGCTATACTCGCAGGAAACGTTAGAATTGAATAAAAAAAATAAACAAATAAGGATTTTCCTGTCCTTGTCAAAACATGTTTATAAGAAGAAACCTTCCAGTATGAAGGAAGGAGAGATGGTATAAAGGAGGGTCGCAGTGTTTGGGTGCGCCGGACCATTAATTTAACATACAACGCTGTCTCATGCACACGAGTGTAAAGCAATTTGAAGTGTCACGGAGGCTTGCTATCAATCACTGGCGAGACTTACTACAGAGATGAGATTGTGACAGTTTTAGACGTCCTGACAAAAATATTTCTTTTCGTAAGCAAGACGTTATTGCATATCAAAATAAACATAAGAATATTAAAATTATTATTAAATATATCTAGGTGTTTTTAAACTAATATAAACAGGAAAACTTGATTGTAATTAATGCTAATTAATTAATATTGGTTATATTGTATCCTCTAATAATCCTTTAAGACTGAAAGTAGAATACTGTGCCTAGGTCATCGTCACTTACGGGCAATGTCCCCGAAATTGGAACTAATGGTAAATCCTAAAAATAAACTGTTTTTTGTGATTTTTAGTGTATATTACACAGTATTCTTAGTTTGTAAACATAAACAACAACAAACACTTAGTCTCATATGTCTACACACATTAATACACACAGATATGGGTATACAACACATAAATATTATTTGTATAAGGTTTATTGTAATAAAAGTAATATTTTAATGTTTAAGTTAATTGAGAGCGGGTCCTTCTGACAAGTATATATTAATACTTAATAGAAGGTCCCAACCCCAAAAATTCTTGTATGTAATTTTGGAACAAATAAACATTTATCTATTATTTATTTATTTAAACTAATATACTGTTACGAGTTTAGCGGGATTCGAATTAAAATACCGTTGGAATTATTATAGAGTTTTTTAGAACTATACAAACACGTATAACACAGGTACAAATATAACGGAACACAACAAATCCAAACGTAATGCAGAGAAGTTCGTAATTCAATAAAACGCGCAAAGTCCGTCACTAATAGATTCCCGATTGTAGTACACACGTCTCGCTTTGATCGTGGTTCTCGTTCGACTGCTCCCCTCCCTCAATCAGGCCTTCGTTTTATACTGCACAAATGCAATGTGTCCGCCCGGCAACGTGGACCAAATTTCCTAGAATCAACTTGTATTTTAAAATCCGCAACACCTGGCTAATGATTACAATACAACAATAGGCAGTTCCCTAGAAATGTATGCCAATAAATAAGTAAAGAAAAGAAGAGGATCATAAAAGAATTACAATCGTTTCAATGTTATTAGTTATTAGTTCAAATGCCGACGGGTAATAAATGTGCTTCTACAAATCTGTACGTGGAATTTGTCTTTGTCGGCGCCTAGATTGTAACAATACGAATGAAATTAGGCTTTGAACTTTTTATTTATTGGAATATATACTTAAATTATATATACGTTATTTATATCTATACAGTAGATATAAATATAAAATTATATCTACATTATACAAATAAAATTACTATTACTGCAGGAATGTTAGTCCCAGATCGCCGAATGAGCGAATGTTCTGCAAACGTTGGGTGCCTTGTCTTGTTGTAACCTTTTCTGAATACAATTAAATAAATTTATTAAAAGCCAGATCAAATGCAGATCTTCAGAATTTTTCAGAAATTCTACGACACATCTGGAACAGACTGCTATATGATAGTAAATAATGGATCGTTTGTTCACCAAAACTACCAAGCTCAGACTCGAATCCGGGACCTCGTGTGTTTCAGTGTCGGTGAGTTAGGTGGGTATAGATTTTAGTTCAATCAACCACTAAGGCCGTCAATTCTGTTAAAAATATAACAATATCTTATTATCTGATATTAAAATATATAACCGTTTCACAAAAAAAAAAACAAAATAATGCATTTTTAGATAGATAGATAACACTTTATGAAAACACAGAAAAACTTATAGCCTAAAAATATTCTAAATGTGCACAATGGGCGGTCTTATCGCTAAGAGGCGATCTCTTCCGGACAATCCGTGGCTGGAATAAAACAGATTGTATTGATCAAATATTATAGGATATGCAGTTAGTTACATTAAATTTTATTCATTAATAAACATATAAGTATGTAAAATATTACATAAGTAAGAATTGCACTTAATAGACATATATAAATACACCTATTGATATTACATACATAAATAATTTTTTAATGTTTGACTGCTAAAAGGATAATGTATAAAACGAATATTAATCTGTTTTCATTCTCCAGAGGGTGAAGCAGCGGATAATAAACCGATTCGAGTGCGAATCTCGTAGTAATTTCCCGGGTGATTAATTGCGTGACATTCCGCGGTAACAACAAATTTGAGGGGAGGTCTCAGGAAATTTACACCTGTATTTCGTTACGTCTTTTCATTTTATCGTGGTAATGTCAGTTTCAATATTTATGTTTTCTGAAGTCTTACAAATATTACAGCTAATTCATACTTAATATCTATAATATTCTAAACATGCCTTATCTGTGCATTAAAGCTATTTAAAAAACTACTGGAATAGACTATATAAACGATGGAGAACACGATGCATTTTTTTTAAATTTCTTGTCTGTTTGTTCGGGATTCACGTAAAAACTACTGGGCATATTTCAATGCGGTTTCTTACTCTGTCTCGGTCTTATCTTACTTTGTGTCCCGGGAATCCCGCGGGAATTTCAAGCCGCGGGCATATCTTAGTACTGAATAATAATTTAAGTGACTTTAATGATTGTTTGAGACATCAAATATGCTAATTTAAACTATTGGCCTTACATACATACATAACTTCACGCCAGTTCCCTTGCGGGGTAGGCACGAACACAACAACAACAACAATAGTATACGTATTGGCCTTACGTATACTAACTATATTTGTTTATTTAGAACATGGAAGAAAAATACTATATAATATGTATAACTATTAAATTATGTACTCTGGTGGAGATTATTATGATTGAAAAAACTGAATTTTTGATTCCAAAAACAATCTTGGCATGAAAACTTATTGAATGGTACACCGAGGAAATGAAAATTTGTATGGGTAACACATAATTCTTCTAGTTCTTCTTTTTTCCCTTAATACGTATGTGTAAATATAATTATATGCACGATTTGTGTATCTAGCTAATATAAATCAAGTATCAATATTCATGAATACTCATATTTTAGAATAATCTCTAACTCAAAATTTTAGATAAATTGTAAGTCTTAGTTTAATTATTTAATTTGTAGTCAGTCTTATTCATATTGAGTTAGAGTAAGTTTGTAGGATTCTTTAAGTAAGTCTTTACTAATTTCAAACGAAAGAGTACTTGTGGGAGCGTTAAAAACCATATTTGTCTAAACAGTTTAGAATTTTAATACAAATAATCGGTATCCTACAATTAATGTTAATTTATAACCAACATTTAAAAAAAATGAAAGTAAACCTGCTCAGCAAAACAGCATCTCGATTTAGGGATCTCTGGTTGACCCTTATTGGTGGAGGAGCGATGTGGAATGGAATGCTCCTTCGTCTCAAAGGGAAGCCTTCCGCCATCGGTGTACCTTGTAGGCCTAAGCCCTACTATTATAATTGTATATATTGTTTATACGAGTCGAATATGCAAAATTAAATGTTCAATATTTTTTATATTACATGAGTTCAACAAACAGGCAGACCGAGAATGGAAAGCAGTTAGGCAGTTACCATTGCCTATGGACATTTGTAATACCAAAGGTGCTACCAATGTGCTGCCGCTCTAATAGGAAACTGGAACCTGGCCACTAATACTAGAACATAATTCAAGGCTGTTATGGTGGCATACTCTAGATCAGGTTTGGTAGCCATCCAGACGGGCAAATACCCTACCACCTAGCTGTGGATTGTTTGTCGCCTTTTACGTCAGACTGTCCGGTCGCAGGGAATTGTATTATTTCTCCTTTCCTGCACGTGTAGCACAGCAGCACAATTATTGCACAGCGACAAAAACCCCATTCTTTAAGTTAAGGATATGTAAATTCACGTCTAGCTTTTTGAAATAAATTATATTCTATTAATATTAACGACAGAAGCACTTGAACCGAAACACATTATGATGCCTATTAACCAAAAGACCGTAATAACCATATAATATTATTGCCATGTTTTTGTGAGGTTTTGTTTGTTATAAAAGTATTTACATTTAGTTGCGGCGACGGCAACAAATCTGTCGGTTTTGGCAAGGGGGGCATGGGGTTTGTGATTTATGGGATGCGGTGGGATGGGCAGGGGCTAACAAGCGCAACTACATCAAAAGCTGCTGTCGTTTTAGATTAAACGCGGCGAGCGTTGTATGTCAGACTTGGGCTTTTTTCGCATTTACGTCGGACCACTCAAATTTGTAAAACAGCATTATCGTTGCTTTACAGTTTGAATATTGCTCAGAGGAAGACGTACTGTTGGATGGAAGTATAGTGTAAATAAACATAGACTAAAAGGGAGATGAATTGATTGCGTAAAAGATGACATGACAATTTGAGGTATGATAGAGGAGGACTGCACTGCAAGAATATGTCTACTACTACAACTTATGTAGAATTACTCCTCATATTAGACCGAGATCCGGCTGCAAGATTACTACGTTTATGTGTTATTTAATTAAAATCTAGTTTTTATAATTAATTATATATGGGGGAATACGTAATTGCTAGGTTGTCTATAAAAATGTGGCTGCTAGTATTTTTAATTAAAATAATATTAGTTTGATATTGTGGGAAAAATTTCATTCGCTTCTTTTTAAAGTAAATTATATGTATATATATATATATAATATTAAAGTAAAGCTATTTTTTTCTGTATATGATGGAATACGGTTTTCTCTGTAAAAGTGGCAGCAAATAGGGATTGCCAGCTGTTAAAGAAAATTAGAGTGAGAGTTAACGCGCTACGTCCCTCGTTAGCGTAACGCAGCGTAGCGTCCATCGTAGCGCGCTATATTTAACAGTTGGCAACCTATTGCGGCCACTTTTATATAGGTAACCCTATTCCATGATACACAGAAAAAAATTGCTTTAACTTGATATATAATTTATTTTAAAAACAAGTGAGAGAATATTTTCCCAATAGTATTATTTTAATTAAAAATACTAGCGGCCACATTTTTATAGGCAGCCTAGCAAAGATGTATTCCTCCATATATAATTATATATAAATTGCATATCCTCTAATATTTATGGATACCACCTTTGACCAATATAATATGTTTTTCAACACACTTGCTCATAAAGTGGCTCTATGGTCACCGCAATTAGGCACAGAATGACACCCATTATCAAACTGTGAGTAAAAAACATTATAACTCACTAGTGAGTTATAGATTTTTTTTTTTAATTTTATTGGTTGAGTTGCTTTGTTCTTAAAAAAGTTTTATTAAAAAAAAAAGATCGTGTTCTATAGAACAAATAAATTAATGTTCCTATTGCTTGCACATTTCATGCAACTTCTTATTTAAATAGATAATTTTAACTCGTACGTGTTTAATAAATAAAACTTTCACTCATATATAACTTTTTTTTATCTACTAAATAAAATGAGTTTTTGTTGTTATTTTATTCACAAGTGTGTTGAAAAACGTCGTATGATACACGTGTGTTTTGATGATTACCGTCCTCGGCTCTCTTAAGACCCTCGCCTACGGCTCGAGTCTCAATGGCGCCTCGGCGGTAATCACCAATGTTACACACTAGTACCATAATGTACTATTATTCCTGCCACGGGTTGTCTGGAAGAGATCGCTTCTTAGCGATAAGACCGCCCATTGTGCACATTTAGAATATTTTTAGGCAATAAGTTTTTCTGCGTTTTCTGTAATGGTGTACAATAAAGTGTTATCTATCTATCTATAAAACCTAGATTTTAATTAAATAACACATGAACGTAGTAATTTTGCAGCAGGATCTCGGTCTATATGAAACAAAAAGATACTTTGTGCCAACCTCAGATGAGAACTGAGATTTCTTATTAAACTAGCGTTTGTCCGTCGATTGTCTGTCTTGCTACGTATTTGTTGATGATTTTCGGTTAGTGTCCTTGCAATACGCCAAAATAAAGAAGTTAATTAATAAAGTTCGTGACGTGTATTTTACTCCTCTGTAGAATCTTTATCGTTACATAATATAAAACAAAATCGCTTTTTGCGTCTGTCTGTGTATCCGCGAACTCCTCCTAAAGTACATAACGGGGTTTTAAGCGGTTTTCACCATTAGGTATTTTATTTATTAATTATTTTTTTATGTATGTAAAACAGAGCTACTTCGTACGGTTTGACCCGTGACATAGCTGTGAG
Organism: Dendrolimus kikuchii; assembly: GCA_019925095.2. Lineage (NCBI taxonomy): Eukaryota > Metazoa > Arthropoda > Insecta > Lepidoptera > Lasiocampidae > Dendrolimus > Dendrolimus kikuchii. The sequence goes on from CM034408.1 coordinate 9,483,498, forward strand.
GAAAACTGTCGTTTCTTATAAATGCTAGGATATTTCTTCACGAACTATATAGTCTTTACTGCTGAGTTACGAAGGTGAGTATGGTAATAAATCTTTATTATAATGATAAAAGGAATAAGACAATATATTTAACACGTTATTATATTGATAAAACCTTTAATGTTATAGCTGAACAATCTCATTATCTGTCTATCAATTTATATCTTTGATTATTATATGACTATCTGAGCAAATGCGCATAATCAGAACAGTATTATAAGAACTATAGGTTATGGTAAGTCTAGCCATTCCTTTTCCGTTACTAGATCGTGAAAATTTCTTCTCAAGCGATTTGCTTTGCTTTAAAAAAATCCCACACATATTTTTATATTAACTAATATCCTCTTGATTTATTTGGAATAAAGGCAAAACATAATAAACTTATATTAACCAATATCCTTTGTTTCCCTGATGACAGAAACTGGAATATTCGGTAAAGGTCAAATCTTAATTATGATAAGTAACTTTTGTTCCACAGCGTAGAGTAAACGTAAAAGGTTTAGTCGGTATTAATTATCCAAAAATCGCTTCATATGCAGTGAAATATTCCATACAGGTGACAAACATTCACGACTTATGAAATACTAAAAAAATAATTAAGTATTTTATTGATTACAGCGCTGCTTCTTTTTTTTATTGCGAGGCTAGTATACAGGTAGATGGTCCACCTAACCGTTACCGTCATATATAGATGTTTGCAACACTAGGGGCGAAGCTAACGCGTTTCCAGCCTTTAGGATGGGATAGGAGGGAAGGGATAGGGGGACACGCTAGTCGAGTGCATTGCCTGGGGGCCTCAGAGATTCTAAATGGAAAATATTGTTGACCAGGTGGACTCGCTCCGGGGCATGGTGGAGGCCATGCTCCAAGCTACGACCTCCTTCTGTGTGCAGGTAATGACCCAGAAGGAGGCGGCCGGACTTAAGAGGGGCGCGTATGCGGACTCCATTTGCAGAAGGCGGTCTAGGATTCATAGGCGCCGCTATGCGGAACACCTCTTGTAACCCATCACAGGGGGCCACGCAGACCAGTGGGGGATCCCGTGGACTTCCCCCCCCTGTTGGTGAAGAGGGTACCCTTCCCCGGGGGTGTCTTAAGTGAGAGCCAGGCGGAGGGGGGCCACAGATATAATACTTTTGGTTTAGTACCTGTGGCACCCCATAAAAGCGCATAGGAGAGTTGCGTAGGTTAGGTTTAGTGAGTAGTGTGACGGCTGACCATCCCCATCCCTCAGCTCGGAGGACACGGTGAGCATACTGGCCGATCACGACTCCCACACATCCCTCGGCGAGCCTTCCCCGTCAGGCCCAAGGATGGTGTACCTTACCTTATATACGAAGCGTTTTATAGCTTTTACTTTACTGATCTGCCTATACTGTACATTATTCTCTCAGAATAGGCTTAAAAGAGAGCCGATACCGTGCAGTCGTTTGGCAAATAAATGGTTTTAAGAGAAGAGTGAAAGAATGTTAATTACGAAACCGTTTTATTAGGTCGAACTTCCTCCTAAAATTGCTTTTTAACCTTCCTTTAGTATCTTGAAGGAAAATGAGAATTGTTATGACACTGTTGGTTTAATTTTGTCAGTATGACTTTCCTTGTTTCTTTGCCCGCGTAAATTACTGATCCGTAGATACCTACCTATCTTGCGCAAACTGTCCGATGTATTCCTTTGCATTTTAAAAGCAGATTATAGAGTAAATATATTAATTAGTTTATTTCTAAGATCCTTATGAATAAAAGATAAACAAACTAGTCTTAGTATACTTAATTTGAGAAATTATATCTATTATATAGGATTATCTATTATGCATGATGAAAGAATGACTAAACAGATATACAATGCAAAAGTAGATGGATGCAGAAGTCGTGGAAGGCCACGACACACCTTCCATGATCAAATTGATCGTGTACTAGCAGAAGGTGATGTCAGGAGCCTTAAGAACAGACGAGCTTGCATGACAAGAGTTATGAATGTCAAAGAGGCAAGTGAGGTGTGTAAGAATAAGCCTAAATGGCACTCTGTTGTTCGTGCCTACCCCGCAAGGGAACTGGCGTGAAGTTATGTATGTATGTATGTATGTATATAGGACCAGCAGTACTTGTACATTCGATTAGCTGACATTTATGGCATCAATAATAATTTTACCTGACTTGATAAAGGTAGGCCTCATCTAAGATATTGTTATAGATATAGGCCGTTTGACGCAGATATGGTAATGGGTTTAATGCGTTATTTGAGATGCGATATTGTTAATGAGGTTAGATATTGACAGATAATGTATGTATACCTATATATACTATATGGCTCTGCGTTAACGGCGTTATTTGTTAATTCTTTAAATAAGACGCATTCGACCACAGTTTAAGTCTTTAACATTAACGCTGATGAAGCCGCAGCATATCAATTATAATTATTAGAAATCATGGCTATCCTGGCTTCTTTAACGTTTGTTTATGTTTTATATAAAACGCATATTCTTTAATGTCAAGGTCATAGGGCAATGTACTATATAATCAGACACAGCCTTCGGCTTCTATTTAGGCGCAGAACATCAAAGGACATTGCCCACCGCACTCGAGCAAAACTTTGTTTCGAGGTAATAAAACAAGTGGCTACGCGTTGATTTTCTGTCCTTTCTTCCCACTACTACCCGGATCACGCGCATTATGGTTATTTATTGAAGTAAAATTTTCTTTAGGTACGTTGGGTTTTTTTGGAATTGGAAAAAGGACTGAACTCGTGTGACCGTCACGCTCAAATACATAGTTGTCACTTCTGACGTACAGTCCTACAACTGACAGTCTTTTTTTTAAATTAGAGTTCAGTATGCATATTTTTTTCATTGCAGGAGTTCAGCAGACAGGAAGACAGACCATTTAATGGAAACCGGTTACCATCGCCTATGGACTTTTGTTTTGGTGCAACAAATGTGCTGCCGCTTTGCTCAGTAGGGAGAGACCGGACCCTGGCCACTAATGTCGGAACACAACTCAAGGTTGTTATGGCGGAATACTCTAGACCAGGTGGTGGCCATCCAGACGAGCAAATACCCTACCATTTGGCTGTGGGTTGTTTTGCAGACAGGCCGCCCGGCCGCAGGAAATTGTATTCTTTTTCCGTTCCTGCACGGATATGATATACATAGAGGCCACGCTTTGAGTGTCATGTTTCTGAATATGCTCTGAGTGACCATGTTAAAGTGTTGAAAAATGGGACTACTAAGTGTTTTGTAATTTATGTTACCTTATTATAAGGAAGCTAAATTCTTAGATTTGGGTTAATAAGGATAAAAATTTATATGGGAATTTCGTAAATTGCTGATACTGATACTAAAATTGTATTAATTTTCATAGTTATGATAGATAGATAGAAAATTCTTTATTGTTCACCAAATACACAGAAAGTAAACAAATTGCAGTCATTTCGTGTAAAGGCAGGAACAAAGGTCGGCCTTATCGCTTCAGAGCGATCTCTTCCAGACAACCCGGGCTGTGGGTCGTGTGAAAGGAATCGAAAGTGTATGACGGTAGTGTGCAAATTAAACACGGTTGTTCCATTAAATGTAAAACTTCTTTAAAATGTTGCAAACGTCCATAGGCGACGGTAACCGCTTCCCACCAGGTGGGCCGTTAGCCTGTATGCTGTACTCTAGCTATAAAAAAATAAAAAAAACATCTTGTGGGTGTCATTGTCATTTTATCTTCCAAATATGCTACACGTTAGCATACAAATATCAATATAGTTCAAACCCGGATTACTTGGCACCGTTTAGAGGTCAGACAAAGAGACGATTGGGGACCCGTCGAAACTTCGTAAGTTTCCTCCAGCAACAATAGCAACTCGTATCAGTCCGTTGAGAAGCAATTTAGGGCCTTGCCACAAACATCTGTGAAATGTCAATAAGCAGCGCCTTAAGGTTTGTTTATACTTTAGTAAATAAAGACAAAGTGTTTGGCGAAAATTTAAAACATGACATGATGCATTTTAATAAAAAAAAATGTTTTATGTTTGTTACGATTGAATAAAATTGTACGGAATTGAACGTCTTTAACAAAATATTTAACTATTCCACTTATAAGCCTTAAGAGATTATAGGTCAAATACATATATGAGTTTTTTTCATTGTACTAGTTTATAATTTAATGTGTATTTATTACAAAAAATGTTTTGCTGAAAATCTTAATTTTGGAGTGAAATTTGTTTTTTCGAGCTGAAATAGGAATTTCCCTGTATGGCGTCAATTTGGCTTGCTTAGAAAATTATTTTGATATGAATATTCATGAATGTTAGACACTTGCAAGGTACATAAATCATTGGTATTATTTTTCATTGATTGAAAAAGTAACATTTGTAAGGAAGGACATTAATGCGTCTTATATGTTGCTTAAAAAATATTTGTTTTTTGTAGTTTTGGAAACCCGCTTAAAATTTGACTATTATGTGGATTGAATACTTTAAAGGAGAGAATAGAATTTTAAAATTGTTGAAAATCAATGTCAATATTTTTTTATTGTCATATAAACATTTTTACATACAAATAGTGACATTCTGATTAAATTATCATTTTTTAAAGTCACTAAAGAATATTTATATGTTATAGAATATCAGAGATTGGACATGTTCGAGTGACCTTTAAGCAATTATAATATAATTCCTGGCACGATTCTTGAGGTAATCTTGGACAGCGCACAAGCGAAATTTTATATATTTTTCGAAATATCAGATATTGTCCCTTTCTAGTAAAGGGAGAAAAACATAATATTACCAACATGTAAATAAATCGGCTCAAATTGCTCACACTCAATGTGCAAAGCGATGCCTATTATTCCGGTGACGGCCCAAGATCCGTGCTGGGAACAATATTATAAACTCAGTCTTGCCCACTCAATTTATTCTTGGAAGCCTCAATTGTTATCTATGTCTTCATATATTTAATATACTTCAACAAACATTTCATGTTAAATTCGTAAAAGTACCGTATGTATATAGACAGTCCTTTACGGGAAATCTTTCGTGACTTAAGGACCCGAGATGTTTGGAAACATTGCGGCTGCTAACTTAGCTAGTTTATATGACAAAATTTAATTTGATGTGGAATACAAAGTTTCACTTGCATGAATTTGGCAGTTTCATTTGGTAGTCCCCATATTAGTTACCTTTCAATCTAATTGTACCGCTATAGATTGAGATCCCAGTCACTCCAGACTTACGTGATTTTAGGAAAGATGAAATTTCTAGGATCGGTAGTTTAACATAAACTTAGAAAGGAATGGATACTCGCTAAGCTGAAAGCGGGGGGCCGTTTTTCAGGTAGCAGGTATCAAAGGTGGAAAAAAACCATGCTAACTTACGTCAAAGTAGCAAGGCTAGTTTTTACTTACTGATATTGTTATAAACAAAGATATACAGTTGCCAGACACTTCCTGTGCTTACTTACGTCATTTTAGGAAGGCTGAATTTTATATATATTATCAAGTATAATATTTTAAAATATTTTCCAATGAGCCAGACGAATCTGACGGGCCAAACATCTTCCCAGACTCGTTAAGAGTTCCGCTGTGTGAGGAAGCGCGAGAGCATTAGAGAATTATGCAAGCGTATAAGTACAAGTGAGATGCACTCTGACGCGTGAATCTTATAGTAATATATAAAGCTGAAGAGTTTGTTTGTTTGATTGAACGCTCTAATCTCAGGAACTACTGGTCTGATTTGAAAAATTCTTTCAGTGTTAGATAGCCCATTTGGCGAGGAAGGCTAGAGACTATATATCATCACGCTAAGACCAGTAGCAGTGGAGAACCAATTAAGAATGTTTCAAAATCGGGGGTTTTTGAAAACAATTTCCACTCAAACGACGTCCCGGGCACAGCTAGTATATATACTGTATATAAAATTTAAATAATATTGAATTGACTTAAATAATGCTCTCGCACTTCCTCGCACAGCGGAACTCTTAACGAGTCGGGGAGGATGTTTGGCCCGACAGATTTGTCTAGCTCATTGGAAAATATTTTACTTGATAATATATAAAAAATTCAGTCTTCCTAAAATGACGTAAGTTGCCACATTTTTTTTAAAGTGTCTGTAAAAAGTTATGGCCCACAGGAAATGTCTGGCAACTGTATATCTTTGTTTATAACAATATCACAGCCTGGAGCATCGACGCTGGGTTGCTAGTCTATCGGTATTCTACAGGATTCATTTCAGAGAGTGTGCTGTTGAACAGTTCGACGTAATTCCCCTTACAACATTCTATCCTCGGACAACAAGGCGCTCTGGTCTACGCCATCGTTTCACAGTGAAAAAACCACCAATGTGGATGAGGCGATTTGCCTCCTGTCTGTGTTTCCCGAAAAGTACAACCTGAAACATTTCAAGTCTTGTGTGAGTAGATATTTTCTAGGTAAGCGTCCTCCATCTTCGACCACATCATCGTCTAATATTAGGCGTAATCGTGGTCACACGTGAATCTGTTTATCATTAAAAAAAAACATTGCGACAGAACTAACAGTATAGCAAAGAAACCAGCAGACTGAAGGTGTTTCAATCTTAGTACTTGGTTATAGTAAGTTGGTTTTTCATTTCTATAGAATAACTATAAACCGTATACATTCGTCGTCGTAGATGTATAAAAACAAATTTCTTAAATTTTTTATAAATTTATAAAAAAAAAACACTCTATTAAAAGGGCGCGAATTGACTTACTGCCTATAAACAACTCTATTACGTTGTTTCAGGCTTTGGCGCGAGGCGACATGGTGGAACACGTGCTAAATGAGATTTTCTACTTTGCATAATGTTTACCACCGTCTCGTACCGTTCGAGGTAGCGAACTTTACGGTATTTGTTTCGGCACTTACGCCTTCATTTCATTTGTGAGGAAGCAGTGGTTAAGGCTATAGCCTTACGCCGTTCCGCGGAAGCAATATAGTTTGATGTTGTAGTCATTTTAAAAACAGATAGACAATAAGAACAATAGTGCAGACGCAATCACGCAATCTCCGCGGGTAGGGGGTTTTGTGTTCAATGTACGGTCATTCCTTATTGCCAATTAAGAACTGGTGCCCGGAGAATATAGAATTTCGCACTTACCTCGCAGTCAGCCACCAGCCTACGACAGCGCTGATTCAGGGCGTCTGCCGCTGCTTATCACGTGGCGATATAGGTGGCGAAGTCTTTCAATACAAGCCCCGGGGCGCAAGGGACGCAGATACATGGACCACTTAAGTTTATAAATTATTTGAGGCGGTTGTCCTAGTTACTAGGTAACTGGACGCGGAAATCTTCGATAGCTAAACTAGCTTGCACTTATGCGGGTGCGATACTAGTTACGTGCGTCGCGGTAGCGTGGCGTTTGGCAAGGTACTGACTCACGCGCAGCGTGAGCGGCGGCAACATGCGGGGTTGCACGACGCTAGAAACCCAAGGCACAATTGCTACTTGGGAAATAAGTGCCGCCAACAATAGAGTGGAAAAACACGGGGAATGACAATAAAAAATTTGAAAATCTCTTTCATCCTTTTTATTATTTAAAACATATTTTTTATGGCCTATGCATATTGCTACAATCACCACGTGCATAGTGAATCAAGGGTACTGATATGGTTAGCAAAATTAGTAAGTTGATTGAATTGACTGATAATTACTTTTATTTTTCCTTCCACCCATTTTAGTATTATATAAAATTATTAGAGCTAGGCATGTTTGCTGAATAGTTCCTTGTGTCGCTTCTTCTCTTCAAGCCATTACATGTTGCGAAGCGGTAGTAAATTAGATTAGGCTCGCATGGAGTAAATAATAACCATAAACAAAATTAAAACTAAATAATTAAAAGTAACAAGTTGGCGGTAGGCTAAATAAAACATGAACAATACTCGTTGACACTTGACATCTTTGTCTTCCGTGATCACGGCCATTGAAAAGTGGCCGAAACGTCGGAAAAACCAAAATCAAATAAAATTACCGCGCTTAAAACCGTTAAAACGTAGTTTTATTATGTATACAAGTCGCGAAAACTTAAGAAAATATTATATTAAAATATATAAATATTAAAGCCATAGATAACGTCTGGAATGCAATTAACAAATTTGCAAACTTCAATTGAATAGAATATTTTGAAAGTTCTAAATAAAGCAAAATACGATTAAACTGTAGAATAAATATAAAAGCGTTCAAACTTTTTATGTAGGAATATAAGTAATTTATTTATTTGTAATATAGAATGCTGTAGATCGTTATCTAGACATTTCACCGGCTCTATACTGATTTAATGACTGCTTACAGTTAAGGAAAAAAACAACATCATTATACCGTAATTTACGACTAAGAAATAATAGATGGTAGGATATAGGACAAAACTGAGCCTCGGTTTATTTATTCATGGCCGTTTCCTATATCTTACCGACCATTCGTTTGCCTTACAATCGGTTAAATTTTGACATAAGCTCTATATAAGTATGGTATATACTGTATATACCATACTTATATGGAATAATGTCAAACTACAAGCGATGGTAAGGCAAATAAATGAATATTAAGATATAGGAACCGGCCATTATTAGGAAAACCAATGGATAGAATCGATGGATACAAAAGAATAATTTGTTTGTAGATGAAGATACATCCAAATACTAATGTTACTTATAATAATAAAATCATAACTATAAAATTAGCCTAATTTTTAGTCATATTAAGATCCAAATAACTGAGAATAGAAAGGAAAAATAATAATTTAAGGACATATATTGTTTGTAATTTACGTTCTTTGTACATAGAAATGCCATTTTTTACAAGCTTTTATTTATCTTGCGATGGATGTATGTATGTAAGTTGACCAACTTCCCAGTTTCCGATTGACCTGAAATTTTGTACGCTTATGTATATCGCGTGATAATGCAATGATATGGTACAATGGAGCTGATTTGATGATGGAGTCGGAAGGTGGCCATAGGAACTCCTGTACTAAACAAGATAGACCCGTCGTATTTGGGTTCGTTTTACTTGTCTTGGCTAGCTAGCACTCTGCTGCTACATGATATCCAGGATCTCAAAAGCTTGTATTTAAAAACTTTTTTATAAAAGCTTATTTAATTTAAAATCGTTGCTGGGCTCATTTTAACTATGCCTTACTTTTATTTATTGAGAGGAAGAAATATCGTTCATTGTTGAATTATTTCTTACTGAACTTTTTGTTAAACTGTCAGTATTTGATTATGCTGCAAATAGATAAATACATTATCTATCTCGACCCATTACCTTGTCCTAACCATTTGGGGTCAGAACGATACATGCATATTTTTCTTTCATATTCTTTTATACTTTATGTCGTCTGTCACGCAACAAAACCCCACCTCATGTTTCACGCAATCCATTCACCTGTTTTTGGCCTATATAGCGCGGCAAGTATGTAAAAGCGCTGGAAGTGTACGTGTTGGGAACATCGTATCCCCGATGCGGGCCCCCGCTCCACCCTCGCGGCGTTCGGGTCGCCCGACCCGCCCGCCGGCCAAGTTAATCAGTTAATCCTGCAACCTTGTGACGTACGCATGTATGTAGGAACTCACGCGCCGGCCTGCGCGCCGCGCGTTCGTGGTTCATTCAGTAGGCTTTTATTCATTAAAACAAGTTTACCATAAAAGCCTTATTATTTCAAGTGCCCGCTATAAAAATTGGCAGCCCAACGTGTGGCACGAAATATAGTGTTTTAAAACAGTTTTAGTGTGTTCCAGTTATAAACTTTGCGATACCTGTGTGTGCCTAATGCGTTTGTTCCGCGTTTGTTCTGAGTTAGTACTCAACGCGACGTTTAGGTGGCTATCGTAAGTCTAGAACTAAACTGTAGGTTCGTGATTTAGTACCTAATGACCTAACGTGTTCTGAATAGGTTTCTATAGGACTTGTGAGTGAAATACACGTTCGTACGAGTGTGAGTGCTCGACGTGTTTGGACTTGTTTGAACTTGTTCGGACTCATTCGTTTTTATTCAAACTTGTTCGTACTTTTGCATACTTGTTTATAACTTAAGTTAGTACTTTGAATAAACCTAGGTACCCTAAAACGGTTCAAATGTTTATTTGTGTTTGTTTTACGTGACATTTTGATTTAAATTTAATTTATTGTTTTATATAAAGTGACTATAAGTATAAAGAACTAGAAATTAGTGTTTATGTTCGTATATGTAAGTACCTACGAAGTGAAAAGAAGATTTGTTGTTAATACGTACAATGGTTCCGTAAGTACTTTTGGACTTATTTATACAGGACTGTACTTACCTACTAGTTGGAATAATTTTGGAAGAATAATTTTATACAAAGACTTTTTTTTTTCTCGTTAATTGGAACATTGTGTTTTGTGTACAGACAGTGTTGTTTTCCAATTTAAGACTTTTAGTGTCAGACTGTTTTGAACTTAGAACTTTATTTTCAAGTTATCTTTTATAGTTGAAGTTATTGTTTATTTAGGCTACGATGAACAATTATTTTGTGTTGAACTATATTGTGTTTTCCGTTTGTCTTGGTGATCGGACAATTTATCACCGTGGAAACATAGAGTTTTCCGATTAGGCATTATGGTGCTTACACGGTCTGGTGCAACCAGTGACGGGATGGATCAGCATATACCCTCTGTGGATAGGGGTATCCCTGGAGAGTCTGAGACTCTCTTGTCCGCGTCCGGCGTGGCTCATGTGCCGCCGGGCGCGCCTCCACCGCCTACTGCGGGCCCTAGCGGGGCCTCCACCTCTGCTGCGCCGTTTGCGCAGTCGCCGGTTCCGTCTGTTCAACCGGGAACTCCAATAGTTATGACGGATCAACACTTGGCGTATCTTTTGTCTTTGATACGCGCTCCAGCTTCACCGCCTGCGCCTGTTACGAGTGCCTTGTCTGGTAACTTTGCAAATTGCTCATCGCGCTTCGACGGTGCAAAAGGGACCGACGTTTTAGCTTTTGTCGACGCTATAGAAATATATAAGGAATGCGTTGGTATAGAAGATCACATAGCCTTGCGAGGCTTGCCAATGCTTTTGTCTGGTCTTGCAGCAACCTGGTGGCAAGGTGTGAAAGCATCTGTTAATAGTTGGCCTAATGCCATAGAATTATTAAAGCAAACTTATGGTCCTCGTTTGCCGCCACACAGGGTTTACCGGAAAATATTTGAACGGGAACAAGGCGATGAGCCTACCGATATTTTCGTCTGCAAAATAAGAGCATTGTTAGCACAGTTGCCGTCGACTGCTATCTCCCAGGAAGCTCAGCTCGACATGGTGTATGGGCTACTGCATAAGAGAATAAGGGAGAAGATATGTCGTAAATCTTTTATGTCTTTCTCTGAGCTATTGGAACAGGCCCGTGCTATTGAAGATATTTTAGATGAAGGCCGTAGCTCTCAGCAGTCACAGCTTAGAAAGAATAAGGAATCAGTGACTCCGATTGTAGACACAGCATATCCAGCAGTACCAGCTTCGTCCAGTAAAGCAAGTAGAGCTCGTTGCTATTATTGTAAGCAATTCGGCCATTTGAAAGAGGAGTGCCCGAAGCTGTTATCTAAGAAGTCGTTTCCTAGTAACATTAAGAAAGAAGAAGACAGTTTGACGCCTTCAGTAACATGCTTTGGATGCGGCACGCCTGGTGTTATACGAGCTAATTGCTCTACTTGTAAGAATAAACAGGAATCGTCTGCTTCTTTTTCCGCTTTCCAGTCAATTGCCGCTATTGGAAGCGAGGTCATTGACCCGCGTCAGAGACCCGTAGTGGAATTGGAGATTTATGGTGCTCGTGGAAGTGCGTTGTTTGATACTGGTGCAAAGCAATCGGTTGCTAGTGAAAGTTTACGTGCACATTTAGTGAAACACGGTCATAAGTTCGATAAAACGTGTACTAGTGTTAAGTTAGCTGATGGTTCATGTAAAAATCTTGTAGTAGATGTAGCTAAGGTGGATGTAAGGGTGCCGCAGGGGCCTGTCGTTCCCACTCTTTTTATCATTTTGCCTGGTGCAACTGATACCTTGTTAGGCATGAATTTTTTATTAGACGCAGGTGTGGTACTTGACTTTAAAAATTCTCGTTATACTTTTAGTCATATACCGCGATATTTTACGATGAGATTTGAACCAGAGGTAGGTCGACTAACCTGCTCAGCTATTGAACTTCGCGAGGACGAAGGTTCCCATCTTGGGTCGGATCAACGTCAACGGCTCTCGGAACTCCTGAATGATCAAGAGGACATTTTTACTCCAGGGGGAGAGCCAACTTCTTTTGCGCTGCATCGTATAGATACGGGCGATGCTACGCGAATCACTAATCAACAGCGTCGGAGGAAGATTTACGCCGACAGGGGGCGTCAACCCGCACCAAGCTACAAAATTGGTGATTTAGTTTTGGTTTCGGCCCACGTTTCCAGTAATGTTGACAAAGGGGTTACTCGTAAGTTTGCACCCAGACGACTGGGACCGTTTAAAATAGCTGAGTTAGTTAGTCCTACCACCTATAAAGTAGTAGATAATAATGGAAACACTACTAAGTACCACGCTAGTGCTCTCACTTTATATCAAGGAGATTCTGCCGTAATTCAGAGTAGGAGGAGGGGTAGGCCTTCCAAAGCCAAGTCCTCTCCCGGGGTGTCCGAGGACTTGGAGGGGGAGACTATAGCGCGGCAAGTATGTAAAAGCGCTGGAAGTGTACGTGTTGGGAACATCGTATCCCCGATGCGGGCCCCCGCTCCACCCTCGCGGCGTTCGGGTCGCCCGACCCGCCCGCCGGCCAAGTTAATCAGTTAATCATGCAACCTTGTGACGTACGCATGTATGTAGGAACTCACGCGCCGGCCTGCGCGCCGCGCGTTCGTGGTTCATTCAGTAGGCTTTTATTCATTAAAACAAGTTTACCATAAAAGCCTTATTATTTCAAGTGCCCGCTATACCTACGATTATTTCTTATCCTTAAATCTTTAAGTAAATAAATAATTATAAATCCGTTTTTTTACAAAAATTGCTTTAGATTATAGTTTGTTCGTAGTTACCAGCTTGTTGTTTTAAGTAGTCTTTTCATCTTTTTGATTGTCTGTTTCTATTTCTTTTCCCTTCTCGCAAAATAAATAAAGACGGGTCAAAAAAATTGAAAAAAAACTTTTATTAATTAAATGAATATTTTTGTCACATGGGTATTATTAGTTATTTTGAGAAGAGGTATGTCAGAATAGAAGAGTGTGGAAGGAAAACACATATTGTGCCGACCCCAAGTAATTGGGATATGGTGAAAGAAAAGAGGGGGGTATTATTAGTTATTTTCATTTTCATGAAATAAATAAAAGATTTTTAATACTTCGCAGCCTTCCATTTGTCCAGTAAATGTCTTCTAACCACGCAATCTATTGTTTGATCGGAAGTACAATTAATTTAATCAAGCGACTGGCTTTCCAGAACGGTGACAACCATTCATCAATCATGCTTTGACCATTAGATATCGCTTTTGGTCCCCCGATATTCTCCTAACTGTATGAACTATAATATTTTTTTATTTATTTGTCAACGATTAATTTGATATGAAGTAAGACGATGTGTTCCTATTTTAGGGTTATTTTTTAATCCAGAACCTGGCAAACAGTCAAACGGCCCAGCTCGTGGAAAGTGGTTACCGTCGCCTATAGACGTTTGCCATCAAGACCGAAGCCTGCAATGCTCGCCTTTAGGATGGGATAAAGATGAGCGGATAGGGGGATGAGATTGAGGAATCTGAGAAGAGCAATGGAATAGAAAGTATAGGATATGGAATTAGAATAGGGAGATGGAATAGGAAAAGTGTGATAGGGGGAGAGGTTAGTGGGCCATTGGAAATTTCACCCTGTCGCCCAAAACACAATTAGCACAAGTTTAACAGTTACCACGTACTTTAGAGCGCTACTACGTATTTTAGAGCCCTGGCACGTATTTAAGAGCCTGCCACGTATTTTAGAACTCTACCACATATTCCAAAGTTCAGTAAATTTATTAACTGTCACAATGGAAGTAAATGTCAGTCGCCGTGTAAATAATGGAACACACTCAGCAATCACAGTTCTTGTCACCAGTCCACCAGTTTTGTTTTTATACAAATGCCATTTAAAACTTTGAATCGACGTCTTATCATAAATTTAAAGAAATTGAAAAGGAGTTGATTAGGAATTTCAATTTATGACTGGCAAGCTGACCCGTGTCCACTTAGCTAGGCGTCATTATAAAATACACATGCACCATGTTTAACATGTGGCTTTGTATTACCTTTAATTAATTCATAAACGCAGAAAATGAAATAAATAAATTTATAACATTTTGAGATTCTATAATGAGAATTTAAGCTATAGCAGTTCATTTCAAATTTATACCTAACCAAGGCGAATGAATCATTTAGTAATTTTTCAGACTTAATGTGTATCTTAACGTGTAAAGCAAACAGACTGAGAAAATCTACACATCGAGATTACCCCTGTGTAGGTTTCCTAACGATGTTTGCCTTAAGCCCGAGCCCAACAATGGAAATATATGGGTTTATGGGTTGATATTATTAATAACAATCTTAATATTTATTATTAAGCAGCATACATCATGCAGTATGTATATACTGTTACTTATCAAATGTCTGCTCTACGCCGATGATCAGGTTATACTTGTGTCATCGAAAACAGAGTTACAGGAGATGGTAACAATTATGAATGAGTCTTTTGAGAGAAAAGATATGGAAAATTAATGTGAACAAGATGAAAGCTATGGTGTTAGAAAGAGATGTAAGAATGACAAGTTGTAATATACAGATAGGAAACCAAAAGTTAGAGCAAGTCAGAGAATTTGTTTAATTGGGGTGCGTGTTTACCAGAGCCGGAAAGCATGAAAGAGATATTAAAAGGAGAGTTATAGCAGGTAATAAGTTGAATGGAGCACTAGACTCTTTTATGAACAGCCAGAAAATGTCTGTAAAGCACGCTTGGCTGTCCATAAAGGGATGTTGGAGCCAATCCTGATATAAGGCAGTGAAAGTTGGGTATGGCAAAAAAAGCATGAAAGTAGGATAAACGCAGTTAAAATGAGAGCTTTGAGAAGTATATGAGCGGTTAGCTTGAATGATATGGTAAAGAACAGTGTGATAAGGGAACGTTGTGGATTGAAAGAAGATGTAATAACAAGAGTTGAAAAAGGAATGTTAAGGTAGTTTGGACATAAAGAGAGAATGGATAGAAGTAGAATCACAAAACCGGTGTATGACAGTATTGTGAACTGTAGAGTTGTTGCCGTTAGACGGAGACGAATACACCATGATCAAATATCAGAAGTGTTAAAGAGAGATCAGGTAAAAAGCATTTCAAATAAACGTACATGTATGAAGAGATTAATGAAAGTAGATTATGCGAAATTTATTTGTCAGGATCGTTACAAGTGGAGATCCATAGTCTCTGCGTGATATTATGTATGTATGTAATAAAAGTCAGAGAAGAGTTATCTGTGAGTGATTCTACTGCGTATGAATTGGATTGCACACACATTTTTTTTTATAAAAGCAAGTATTTTTCCTTCAGTTGTTAGAACGAATTTACACCATAATTGAGTTTACCTTACAAAATATCTTCTCTATCAATAATAAATGAAGAAAAACCCAATATAATTTTTATCCGTGAAAGAACGGATAAAAAATACGACTTCCTGCGGCCAGGCGGCCTGTCCTTACGACAGGCAACAAAACAACCCACAGTCAGCTGGTAGGGTATTTGCCCACCTGGATCGCTACCACCCGTGGTCTAGAGTGTGTCACCATACCAACCTTGAGTTGTCTTCCATCCAGCATTAGTGGACAGGTTACAGTCTTTACCTTTGATGTTACAAATGTCCATAGGCGATAGTAACCGTTTTCCATCAGGTGGGCCCGTCTGCCTGTCTGCTGGACTCGTGAAATAAAAAAAAACAATATTCTAAACGGTAGAGAGGTGATGATTTAGTGCCTGCTCGTTTCTTTCGAATGACAGAGGTTTGAATCCTGGCAGAGAGGTTGCACTGCTTAGGTAGTCATTCCGCTGTAATTGTTTGTGGTGAGCAATATAATAATAATAATAACAATAATCGGCGGACAAACACATACTCTGTGTATCCCCAAGCTTAGTAAATTATGCTTGTGTTATGGGTAATATACAACGGATCACTCTGGGGCCGATCCTAGACACCCAGACCATAGTAAATAGCGGAAAGTTCATTTACGAAATTTACCATGCCAGAAATTGAACCTGGAGCTTCTGCGTTGTAGTGAGGTCGATTGGCCAAGGCTTAGCCCGCTCAAACACAGAGACTGTCGAAAATGACATCGTAGGAAAACCTATATATAAATCATTTCCATGAACAAAACCCGCCAATCCACCTTAGGCTTAGCAGGTCAAACAAGATCAAACACACACATGGTTTTGCCTTGCCTTGGAACGTGGTTACCATCACCCACAGACGTTACCTATCAGGGGTGATGCCTACGCGTTGCCAGGCTTTAGGATAGGATAGGAGGGATGAGATAATAGGGATAGAGTGGATTGGATAGAGGTATCAGGAGGAGAAAGTGGGCCACCGAAACTCTCATGCTTCATATGAAACACGATCTGCGCAAACCTAACCGTGAGAACGCATCACACCGATGAAGCCCAACCAGCTGTAATCTAGAGAATTATTCCAACATGGCTCTACCACGTAAAATTATATTATATATATCGTCAGTTCACCTAAAATAGGATGTCCAAGGCCGGTAGTCTGAGACATTTATGCGCTGATAATAATACGGTAAAATGTTATTTAAATTACTTTTGAGGGTAACTTGAAACATTATACGATGAGGTTTATTAATATGCAACGCCTAATTAACTCTGTTGTTATAAAATTTACATTTCTAACGCTTTAAACCCTCAAAATTCGCTACCAAAACAAGGTTTAAGTAAAGATTTCAAATATATACAAAATACATTCCAGTTTACTTCCTGGTAAGACTTCAGAGGTTTTATTATATATATTATACCTTGGATACAATAGTTTTGTCTGTGCAGTTGTGCACGCTCATCTCTGAACTATTTTAGTCGTAGTATCCAGAAAAAGGTATATTATTAATTTGAACTGTGGTTACATTTTTTGTCGTTTAATAGTTAAATAAGTACGTAATAGAGAAATAAAAGAGAGGACATGAAGTTTTCTGGGTCACTGAGGACAGATACCTACCAATATGAAGGAGTATAGGCAAATAAATACAAGCAGTACAACACCAAAGTGCAGTCCTTTTGGTTCCAATTTCTTACACTGAACGGGCCTTGTCCTTAGGGACCATCCATAAGGTACATTCGTAAACAAGAGCAGACGGGTATCATTTGGTGCTACAAATATGACAAAGAGGGACGGGGAGGGAGGTCTAAGTAAACGTAACGTCTGCAATTTCCATCGGCGATAAACAATAAAGGGGGTTGAGTTCTAGTTTCTGTGACACTATATTTATGGGGTGATGCCAGAAAGTGTGACTCCAAAACAGGCAAAATTTAGCATAACATATTTTATGGACTGTCTTAAAACTGTATTCTTAAAGTGTATATAAAGATAATTGCCGGCGAACATCACGTTATATTTAGATTAATTCGTCGCGGGGAACTCTATGTGTTCTCAGGGGGTCTGCCCATGACCTCACACAAGTCTTCACAAATCAGGGTCATTATCATGTCCCGTGATGTGAAATATAATAAATAGTAAAATATGCATGTACATAAATCAGATTTGAGATGTTTTCGCGTTTGTAGTAGTCTATAATACAAACACGTCACACAGTGATTAAAAACTAAATGAACTAGTTTGAGCAAGCTTCACACTACTTCGCTACTTCGCACTCACATCAGCCTGTATGTAAATATAATGTATACTACTATAAATGAAATAACACCCACTCACAACGATCCATGTCAAGAGCTGGGTCGAAGTGGGCGTTGACCACAGAGCAATAATTCTCTCTATCAATTGACATTGAAAAAGGCGCGATTTTCATATCAACCAATAACATTTCTGTATGTCGTCGTTAATGACATCAACGCTCTATAATCCGTTCCACTAGAGTTTATGATTGTAATGCTTGCAAGCAAGTGGAACCGGAAAAATCGCGGTCGTGAACATGATCATTGTGAGTCTTTTGTGGAAGGTAGTCCAGGTGTACTGAGAGATGTCAGTATTTAACACAAACTGTCATTCCGGAATTCAGAAATCTAGAAATCCATGGTAAATACTGACATTCATAAATACACTAGCTTACACGATCAGTAAGTTCCATAGTATTTGGTAAATACTGATGAAACACATTATAGACTAAACGTCTAGCCTTCACCTTGGTCTTTACAAATTGAAAGTTATCTAAATGACTGCTAAAGTATTCTTTGCTAATAAGCACAAGCTCTGATCGATATAACCAATTAAAATGGTAATTTATTCGTTGAGTGTCGGTGACAGTTTATCAAGCAGCATCTCTGACGACCGTCTTCGAAAAACTAGTTTGTCGAACTCATTTCATATTTCTATATTTATTTTAAATTTTATCTTCCACGGAATACCTTTAATATTTGCATTTAAACTACAACTCTACAAGTCGTTGGTCTACCGGCGGGATAAAATCATTCATTCAACCTGATTTTATAATAATTACCTATTGTTTTGCTCGTAAAGTATTGCAACTACAGATTTTTGTGATTGTTTATTTATGTTATTTAGTATAGTAGTAGAGTTAGTTAGTTAATATTAGGCAACCTGTGAGGTTTTCAAGCTCGTTAATTCCACAGCGTAAAATTCTAACAAATAATATGTCATAGAATTTAAGTATATAGTAGGTACCATTTTTTTGGCATTGTATTCATTCATCTTCATTATAGTTTTTTTATTTTTTATAGCAGGAGTTCAGCAGACAGGCAGACGGCCCACTTCATGGAAAGCGGTTACCATCGCCTATGGACATTTGCAACACCAAAGTTGCTACAAATGCGCTGCTGCTCTCTTAAGGGAGACTGGAACGTGGTCACTAATGCCGGAACACAACTCAAGGTTGTTATGGCGACATACTTTAGACCAGGGGTGGTAGCCATCCAGTCGGGCAAATGCCCTACCACCCGGCTGTGGGTTGTTAAGTCGCCTCTTACGACAGGCCGCCCGGCCGAAGGAAATTGTATTCTTTCTCCGTTCCTGCACGGATATAGTAATGGAATGGATATAGTAACGGATGTAGTATAGTAGTAGTATATAGTTAATATATGTTATAGCTAAAATTTTCTCTTCACCTAAAGAAAACTGTCTTGGACACCTGTATCTTGCCTACTCTTACATATGGATGCCAAACGTGGACATACAACACTAGAATAAAAACTAAACTAATAGTGTGCCAGAAAGCAATGGAGAGAAGGGTACTGGAATTAAGAAGAATACAAAAAGTAAAAAGCGAAAAAATAAAACGAAAGACGAAAGTTATAGACGCTTTATAATATGCCCTTAAACAGAAGTGGTAGTGGGCAGGACTTATAGCAAGATACACAGACAAAAGATGGACACTAGAGACCACTATATGGAAGGGACTGAGAGGAAAAAGGAAAAGAGGGTGCCCTAGAAAGAGGTGGATAGAAGATATAAAAGGGATAGCAGGAAGTGAATGCAGAAAGAAAGCTATGGATAGAGAGACCTGGAAGAAGCTGGAGGAGGCCTTTACCCCAAAAGGGGTTCCGATCTGCTGCAGGTTCACCAAAGCTACTTCTGACGTGATGCCATTTATCACTTCTACTCCTAGAGCTTGAGTCTTAGCCTCTAGCGATCTCCACTCCGTGTCGGCCGGTTAAGGTAAGCACGGAGGCCTTGTCTTGGCCCCCGGAGTCAGGTACGAGGTGTCGCTAATCACCTAAGGCTTCACCACAAAGCCCCCCTGCGGTATTATTATTATAATGTATGTCTTTGGAGAGCACGGGCCAGAAAAATGGCCCGGACATTTGGAGGGCTTGCATGGGCCATGGGAAGGCCAATACGTGGAGGCCCGTATTAATATAATAATAATAATAATTGTTATATTATAGCTATAACAAGTTTTATAATAGTAGGTTTATTCCTAAGACCGTGGAAAGACCAAACAATCCACTCCCACTTTTGTATCTCAGTATGAATTACAAAGTCAAATTTAATTATAGATAAGACGTAGTAACTAGGTACATATTTATCTTAATCGGGAGTCTTCTCTGAGATAAATTGGCTCGATTAAGGAAACCAAAGGCGCTTAGTGGACTCAGTTCAATGTACCGTTTTTCTAAAAATTTCTTTTTCAAAGTTTTTTTTTAATACTGGCTGGCATGGGCACACAAAATATAAAAAAACTGTGAAAATTTAGATGTTGTTTAAATATTATAATCCTAATTAATATTATAAATTCGACTGTGAATTTTTTGTTTGTATTTACGCTTTTCACACTTTTAAGATTGAAATATTTGAATCTGATTAACTCGAAATATTTTTTTCACTTTCAAGTATACCTAATTTTTGTGACTTGCATTAATGTTAGGTTGCTGATTATTTTACATGTAAAAGTACAACTTATAAGGACTTAGTTACAAAACATCTCCCATACAAACATACCAGAATTAAACTAAAAATATTTAAAGCCGATGCGGTCGAAATTTCCCAAAAATCACAAATAATTAATACATGTATACACATACACATAAAAAATATATAAAATACATGACAAATACAAATATATACATACATGCGGGTGATTTAGGAACCCCATCATACATACTAACTAAACTTTTCTTATGAAGATCACAGTTCTGGCCACTCTGTATTTAGACATTACTTTCTGTCTAATGACAACACACATAAATCTATCTTTTTTATTGTATGAGTTCAGCAGCTAGGTAGATGGCCCAGCTAATGGAAAGCGGTTACCATTGCCAATGGACATTGTAACAACAAAGATATTACCAACGTGCTGCTGCTTTCGAAAAGGAGACTGGAACCTGACCACTAATGCTGGAACACAACTCAACATTTTTATGGCGTCGTACTCTACACCAGGGGTGGTAGCCATTCAGACGGGTCGCTTGGGCGTAGGAAATTGTATTATTTCTCCTACTGCACGGATAATATCCTGTTGGAGCGCAGATTTCCTACGCGGCTCACAGTAGAAGGAACTGGCAGAAATCATCGCGCTAGGAAGCAACGTTATGTCCGCTCCAAGTGACCTTTAACGTAAGAAATTTCGTTCCAAAAGGGGGTGTTCCGATCGCATAAGCTTTTTTAGCAATTTCTTTTCTAATCTATGCCATATCTTATCCATGCAGCAACGGCGAAAGAATACAATTTCCTGCGAGCGGGCGGCCTTTCATACGAGACGACAAAACAACCCACAGCCAGGTGTTAGTGTATTTGGCCATCTGGATGGCTACCCGTGGTCTAAAATATGCCGCCATAATAACCTTGAGTTGTGTTACGACATTAGTGGCCAGGTTTCAGTCTCCCTTAAGAGAGCAGAAGTGCATTTGTAGCACCTTAGATGTTGGAAACTCATACAATAAAAAGAAAATATTAAAAAATATCTATATATTCGTAATAGTTCTTCTAAATGGCCATATATAGGTATAGGGATTGCAGTATGACAGATTGTTATTATGTGCATACTGATAGCTGCTAACTCCCCGTATGCTACATTATGCAGGATCAGCATTAAATTACGGGCTCATTTGCAGAATTCAGTCAACAGTAAGTTCACAGCCTAATGTGCTTCAAATAGGTTTCATTCATAAATACAGCTGAGCTTGGTAATTATGCTGCAGATTATGCAGATTTAACGTTTGCGCAATTCTAATATCTACTTTATTTTCTAATTTAAATGACTTAGGGGTTTTGTTATACGGGAAATGCTTTATCTTTCTAAAATATACAAATTCCTTGAAGCCCATGAAGTACGAAGTGTTTTCGTTCGCTGTTTTCTCATTTGGCTACGGAATTATAAAAAAATATTTAATTGAAATATCACGTATCTTAAAGATTAAAAGGAAATCATTCAAAGCAATTTTCGTTCAAAATAATTTTGAAGCTCTAGAATGTCAATTTTGTTAGAATTTTACACATTTATGGTTCAAAAGATTATATATAAAGAAAGGTTAATTGAAAAATGAATAGAAAAATAATTACAGCTTTAATTTTACAACCTATGAAAATATGTATAGTGAACTTGTTTATTAAAAACAAAATCGGGTTTTACACGATATTTTCCAATTGTTAGTTATATAGTTTTGCTATAGCGGAGTAGTCCCCGTCATTTTTTTTTTTTGTTTTGAGGCGTGGGAAAATGCTTAACCGATTTACGCACAAACTGGGTCGTTGCTAGGTGAACGTCACGCGTCGGTCGGGGGCGATAACACTGCAGCAATAGTATGCTCTTGGCAGTGCTCCGTCCGCGATCGACGTCACAGAATAGTGTGGAAGACTCCGAGCGTTGCTACACGAGCGAGCAAACCCCAATACCCACTAAAAACCCCCTCCTCCCTGACGACCCTGCGCTTTGTTTGTGTTGGAAAGGCTGAGATTTAGAACATAGTTACGCCCAGCCGATCCAGCGCAATAAAGTGCCTGGAGTGTGCCCTGGGAGAACACACCCCACCTCGTTGTGCGGGGGAAGTAGTCCCCGTCATGGCATAACTATTGCTATCCTCAACGTCAAATTAGGTATCGCAAAGTAAATCACTGTCTGCGTTATAACTATTAAGGAACAAATGGCCGTGTTTCATTCACTAAACGCAATCTAACAAGATAAGAACATAACGAGTGTGGAACCAACACCAGGAAGTGATCAATCAAAGGCGTGCTGCATTACAGGTGTTTCGTTCTCAGAAAAACCTGCGGAATAGTTATACATCGATCAAAGTCGAATCATTCATCAGTGGCGGCCTACTAACGGCCATCATTCGCGCTATCGCGATCTTCTATACATATTTATACGTATAGATAGCGTAGTGAACTCGGAAAGTTAATGTCTTGGTAGTTTAGTAGCTATGGCATTCATGTCTGCTTCGAATAAAATAAAGATTTCTTTGAAGAAAAAACAAAATCGCCTTTAAAAGTAACTATACTAGTAGTTTTGTTTTTTGGTAAAAAGTTTTTTTTACTCTTTAGTTACATAAATACTTAAACAGCTTTAGAAAGAAAAATGAAACACATTGTACGTGCCTATAATATGCGAGGGTTGCTCTCGATTTCCCTGTCAACCCCTCATCAGACCCCGGCTTGGTGGCAACGGGATCATCTCAAGAGTCTCTTTCGAATGAAAAAACAAAATAAAAATCGGTACACAATTTTTGGTTCGTAATAAACATACAAAAAAAAATCAGTCGAAGTGTGAACCTCCTCCTTTTTAGAGTCGGTTAATAGCATCAGTTTGAATCCTGAACAGAGGAGCAGGTGCCACATAATAAATATCCATGCACTAACAGAGAAAGAATACTGATTCCTGAGGCCTGTCGTAAGAGGTGACAAACAATCCATAGTCATGTGCTAGGGGCATTTGCTCCTGCCGTCCGGGCTGGAGGTGAATGCGTAAGCGAGCCCATAGCCCGGACAAGGGCCGTTCGAGGATCGGACAGTACCCCTAACTGCGGCGTGGCAATAGCACTTCATACGTGAAGTGCTAGTGCCACCTCAATTTGGCGAATCCCACACACGGGTCGACGGGACCTTGCCCCATCGCGCGGCTTATGGTCCTCAATCGGACTTTCGCTGTATAAAAAAAGGAGCATTTACTCGTCTGGTTGGCTACCTTCCTTAGTCTAAAATATGTTGTCATAACAGCCTTGTATCCCGACATTAATGGCCAGCTTCCAGTCTCCCCTTCCAAGCCGGTAGTACATTGGTAAACTTATGCTGTCGCAAATGTCCGTAGGCGACGGTGATTACTTTCTAAAAGGTCTGGCTTTTTTTCTTAGGCTTTTTTTTCTCAAGGCTAATTCGTTTCCGGACAACCCATTGCTTGAAGTCATGTTTTGCTTGGAAGATTATAACGACGCCAACGTCTTTCAGGATTTTTCGGGCGAGTCTATAGCCGTGATTTTCAGATGTATTATTTTATTGTGAATAAAATATAATAGTATTAAAAAAAATATTTATACCCAATTATTTATATTTCTTTAATAAAAATGTAATAGTTTTTTTATAACTGTTTTGATAAAAATTGAAGGAGTAAAATGGTTTCACGTCAATAATTTGGAGGAGATTCGATGATTTTTTATTCTTAACTTAATGAATTATGAAAAATTACTAAAAAAAACATTACGTGAAGATGACATTTTTTTTTTGGTAAATTATTGATTAGTAAGTATCAATGAAAAGTTGTTTGATTGCACCCCACTTGATTTGACCTTTTGTGGCAACAGGGGCTTTAACTTTCTTTAAGTGGAATAGTGTATAACTCACCGGCTTTTTTGGAGTGGGCCAGCCTGATCTGTTGTACACCAGGAGTAAAGGAATATTCTATCCTTATTTTTATCATTCTTTTTTTAATTTTTATACGTTTACATAGTAAGTGTTCATTCATATGAGACTTGAAGATCTCACAGAAATCTGTGTAGGTACATTGTTAAGGTTAATTGTAAGTATTAGGTGTACGCCGCGAAAACTTCGTATGCTTACCAAAGTTACTGAAACCGCTCTTGAGGTTCGGACTAGGACGTTACTTATTGCCTTCATTTCATAACTTTAATTATCTCAATGTAACCTGCGTCTTAATCAGTAATTTATTTAGTATTATTACAAGAAGATATTTATGTATAAAAAAAACTAACTTATTTATAATACGTGTAAAATACTCATAAAAGTTAACTTAAAATTATAAAAAACATTTACAAAAAAATTAACCTAAATTAAAACCCGTTCGTTGCCATCAGACCACTAACGCAGGACAGTGCACAAACAAGGCTGGCAGCATTACCTAACTGGATATAAAGGCTAATCTTTTGAGCTAATTGATTTCTTATTCTAACATACAAGCTAGTTTACTGTAGTTTCTATAATTATTTTATTCATAAGTAATTTCATCCGCGACATCAGTCGCATGGGACTGAATATCTATATCTTTAGGAATGATAATGATATTTCAAATGTATGAAAATGTAATATGAAATTCCTGCTAATTGACACAAATTTCCAGACAAACAGCCGATAATTCTAACAATGATCTTTTATAATAAGGCATGGTAATAAATAATAATTTATTTTCAAATCACAGACAGAGCAAATCGGTCCAATTACACATTTGATAGATGTTAATGATCTGTGACATATCTCCGATATCTCAATATTTGAATCAATTTCAATTACCTATTATATTCGTATTATTCATTTGCGTAAGACGCAGTGAATTTTTAGGTTATTATTTTTCAGTTACCTATAGTTTTGAATATCATATCGTAAGTACGTATTAAATCAGATGTTGTCTAGAACTCGGTGTTACATTTACGAAAATCACTATACCTATTAAAAATTTTCTATCAGTATGAAAATTCAGCTTTATGAATATAAATCAGAGATGTGGAAATATTAATATATTTTAGCTGTACTCGTATGTTTACAATTATATTCAGAGTTATTGATGGAAACATGAAGTAAATAAGCCACAAATATTCCGCCATCGGAAATGGCTACATATTTGCGGCTTTTGGGTTGAGACCCTGGGCCCATGGGGGCCTAAGACGCACTAAACTTTATCGAGACAGGGAAACGCGTTACGAAGTGTCGTCATCTCTCGTCTCGTCTCGTCACGTAGACGTCTTACGTGACCAAAACACCTATATACCTCGGACAAGGTATAAGCGTTGCCATTCAGTTAATATCAGTTGGAAAAGACGGCCAGTCTTTTCGGCACGTTTCCAACTGACAACGGTCTGGCACTAGATTTTACAGTTAAATTTTGAATTTGTATATATAGTTTTATTTAATTTAATTTACAATATACTTTTAACAGAGAGTAGACTTAAAATATATTAATAAAACAGCAATTACATTTTCAAATACTTTTAAAGTGAATTCTAATAATAATAATTGTCAAATAAAAAATAACTTAAAAATATACATTAAATAAATTTACAATAAAAAATTAATAACTAAAATCCGTCCAGCTCCACCAAATTACTGTTTGTCGGATAGCAGTGTACTTAGAAGAAAGGAAACATTATCTCACTGGATTCAAAGGCAAATTCTTTGAATTAATTAGTTTCTTATTCTGATACACAGGCATGATCATTGTAAAATATACTCCATAAAGTGTATGTTTTATATTATTAATAGCATACACGTAACATCTACAGGATCGATACGTTGTTCTTTCTTTACAAACAAAGATTACGGATAGTATGTATTTTTTATTTTGGTAGCATAATTAGAACAAATTTTATGAATGTGAAATTCAATATACTTAGGTACTTATGACTCGGCCAAAACAATAGAAACCTAAGATGTATTTTTCTTTCACTTACTCTCATGTAGGTATGTTGTATTAATTTATACGAACAAAATATCTGATACTCAGTTTTTATTTTAGTGCGATTCCTATAGCTTCAATTATCGCTCTGACGTTAAATATGTATTTGTATTAAATTATCTAGGCTTTTTTTCTAAATAGTTGTAATATAGTTAATTTTAAATAAATTTCATATCGAACATCGAGTTTTTATTTCAAAGAAGCAATTACCATTAATAAGTTTAAATATGCTAAAATTTATCTATCTATACTAGAATAGATTTGTAAATGGTTCGAGTTTGCACATTGGGTTTAAAAATGTGATTCGGAATAGGAGATTCCGAAAATATGATTTATAGAATTTTTGTCTGTCTTTCTGTTATGTAATGTCTATAGGCGATGGTAACCGCTTTCCATTAAGTGGGCCGTCTGCCTATCTGCTGAACTCCAGCAATAAAAAAGAACTTAAAAACTACTGAACGGATTTAAAATAAATTGAAAACGCTAACATATATCACGGGGCGTAACTTAGGTTACTTATTATCCTGATAAGTGACTTCATTTCCGTGGGATAAACGAAAATAGCGAAAAAATGGCGCTGCGATCGCATCTTTTTTTCGTAATTAAGGAACGTATATGAATGAAACTTGACATGACGCTGGCTTATAACCCGAATCAACACTTAGAATACGTTTATTCCGATAAAAGACGTCATTTATTTTAGAATAGATGGATCACAAAAATAGCTCTTGCTGCAATTGCAATGTAGGCAACTATCACTGTAATTCAATAAAAAATATGTTCTCAGGTTGCCCACATGTCATTCATTACGTATTAGATACTTCAATTAGGGTTGGCTGCAACTTTGCTTTACATTTTGTTGTGCAATTGTCTACACTATATTGACATAGGTTCTTTGTAATTATAGTGAATTGAACAAGAAACGAAAGTATTGAAAGTTTATATACATAAAACACTTAATTGAATTTTTAGTTACGTAACATAAAGCTACTACCCGGGTTTCTCTCAAAACTCTAGTTATGAATAAAAGTATCAACTCTCATTATAAATTCAGTAAGTTACATACTAAGGTAAAGTGTGGGCGTGAAAATAATACCAACCATTCATTAATGATTTTCAGAGGAAGGGTTCCGTAAAAGTTCTTTTGTTGAAAGTGGGTCCCGCGTCGATATATAGGCCATCTTTTGAAATATTTTTTATTTATGAATAATACAAAGGTGGTCAGAACCCAAGGCGATGTTGAGGAAGGGAAACTTTTTGTATGCCCATAATGAATACCGACATTATTGGAGAAATATTAAAAATATATTACTGACAATATTTATTATATTGTGGGGCTATTGTTATGTTAATATGTAATGGTGAGATTGTTTTCATAAAGTTGCCAAGATTTTTTATTAATATAAAATTATATGGAAAACCTTTGCAGTGGGTTAATAACCAGTGAATATTTTTCCAGAATTCGAAAGGTCAATGACTAATTATTTTATACAAGGTATATAAAAGAAAATTATTTATGTGGTATCATTTACTCGAAAATGTAGTCGTGGTAGTTGAATGGCTTAAGCAGCTTTTTTGGTGTAATGTACATATTGTTTTAATCTTCACACACTGAGAAGAAAATCTGTGTATAAAAATAACCGATGTGTGAAATCCACCAATTTTCTATAAACAAGCGTGGCTGGTAACTGGACAAAACAACCCTCTATCAGGTGGGATGCATTTGGCCGCTTGGATGGCTACCATTTCTGGTCTAGAGAATACCGCGATAATAGCCTCAAGTTCTGTTCGGGCATTAGTGGCTGCGTTCCATTCCAGCGTCCCTTCGAGGCTGGCAGCACATTCACAGTACCTTTGGTATTGTAAACGCCCATAGCCCACGATAACCACTTTCCATCTTGTGGGTCGTCGCCAGTCTACGAATGTAGGCTGATGTTTGGGCTGATTATTTTTACATAGTGTAGTGTAAAACAAAATTTAATTTCCGCATTTGTCTGTCTGTATATCCGCTATATATATATAGTGTTGCAAGCCGATACTAATCCTTTGCAGGTGTCTTATTACTCCTTTGAATTTGAGTGATTTATTATTCGCGATAATTTCTTTGTTCACGCCGCCGTAACACGTCATAAAACCTTCTTTCCTCTGTTGGTATTTCATGCGAATTTCTGGGAGCCATTAAGCTAAACATTTAACGATTTCAAGAACCAGTGGGCGGCATGTTGCTAGGAGGTCATGTCTAATTTACAAATGGATGAGGGTCGGTCTGTTGGGAAATGCGCCAATCATGTTTTGATTGCGAACAAGGCGTTACAACTGTGAATTATGTGTGTGTACTTCTAATAAACTTTATGATAATTACAACTGCATTTTCGAATTTATATCCTACAAATTATTATAGATGTTCTTCATTCTTTTTTCGAAAGTCATACATAAGTTAAAAATTAAAAGTATGTACTATGATTTTGATAAAGAGGATAATAATAATTTATAATTTTTATTCCGAAAATAGAATAATACCTATAATATAATAACGTAGTGGTGTATGATTGATAGCCGGATCCTATATCTTACTATTCATTCATATGCCTTAATATCGGTTGAATTTTTACATTACTTGTAGAGAGCTTATATCATATTTTTACCGATAATATTTCAGAACGTTCGGTAAGATATAGGAACCAGCCTTAAAGCGTACGCGAGCGATTTCGCTATAATTGCTTTAATAATATATGTATTATAAAGAAACAAAAGTAAAATAATACGTCATATTTGATTTCTACGAAACCAATAAATAGCTTCGTCAATGTTATAAGTATTTCTTTGAAATACGTCGGTGACGACGGCCTACGGCGATGAATATGCTCGGTATAATATATTTCCATTTAGGTTAGGTAAGTATATCATTCTAAGAATTTATTGGTAAATAATCGATCTAAACCATATCTCTAGAACATTTCACTACTAAACTAAAGCCATTATTATATACTATTGTTATGAGTCGCGAAACTCGAATTAATATGCCGTTAAAATTACTATAGAGTTTATTAGAACTATACAAACACGTATAATACAACTACAAATATAATCGAACACAACAAGTCCAAACATAATGCAGAAGGTCGTAATTAAATACAACATGCAAAGTCCGTCACTAAAAGATTCCCGATTGTAGTACACAAGTCTTGCTTCGCTGGTGGTTCTCGCTCGACTGCCACCCCCCTCCATCAGGTCATTGTTTTATACTGCACAAATGCAATATGTTCGCCCGGCAGCGTGGACCAAATTTCCTAGACTCAGCTTTTATTTTACAATCCGTAACACCTGGCTAATGATTACAATACAACAATAGGCCGTATGCCAATAAGTAAACAAAAGAAGACGATCATAAAAGAATTTCAATGTTATTAGTTCAAATGCCGACGGGTAATAAATGTGCTTTGTTTCAGAGCTACTCTGGTGGATTTTATTTTTGTCAGGACCTGAGTTGTAACACTATTGTGCCGAGAGCGAAGAGAAACATCTTGAAGAATTGAAACTACCGATGTGTCAAGTCCACCAATACCTTCGCCATCGCCTATTATTTTGCCAAAACTGAAGTAAGAAATAAATAATAAGTTCTAAATAGCTTTGCCCGATAGACATAAACGAAAGTGAAGAGATTAAAAAAAATCCCTTGGGACAAGTATGACTCTTTTCCCCATAAAGACCGGAGCTCGCCAGTGGGACTTATATTGGGTAATTTTTTATTATAAACAAGTGGCCGCGTGCTAATCAGACTCGCGTATAGAATGTAGGTACCTCTGTATATTTTTTTTATTTTTTTATTGCAGGATATCAGCAGACAGGCAGACGGCCCACTTGATGGAAAGCGGTTACCATCGCCTATGGACATTTGCAACACCAAAGACGCTACAAATGCGATGCTGCTCTCTTAAGGGAGACTGGATCCTGGTCACTAATGCCGGAACACAACTCAAGGTTGTTATGGCGACATACTTTAGACCAGGGGTGGTAGCCATCCAGTCGGGCATATATCATGAGAATGTGATATCTCATTCAATTCAACTTTGAAAGTCGATTAACTTTTTTTAAATTAATATTTAAGCTAGTTCAAATGTATGATATCATTTATAACACTTAATTGTATTTTCTTTGCATTAAAAAAAAGTTAAGTTTAAACTTTATTTTAAAAATTTATTTAAAATTATTAATTTTTCTGATTACATAAAATATCAACAAAATGTATGTATAATTTATCTAACTTCACGTAATTATTTAATGAATGTTTGAGCCAAATTATTTATTATATTATATAAATTATTTTTAATGGAAACTTGATGACATAGATATTTGTTAATGTTGTAATTTATATTTAAGAATATTAATTATTGTACGTTTCACAAATAAATTAGATGAATAAATATAATTAATCAATGCCTTAATATAAAAGACTAGAGAAGAAAATAATATACATATTAGATCTTCATGCACTTTTATCATATAGAATTAAGCATTTCACAGTGTTGCATTTGTTTCTGGCTAATTGTTCACTCTAATAAACTAATATTATTCTTCCATACTGTTAACAGTACTCTGTTAATGTAATAGGTCATGGTGGTATAAACTAAAATGTTTGTGTGTAGTTTGAATTGAACTACACAACAATAATAATTCGTAACGTGTATTGTTGTTATAAGAATATATTTTATTTCTTAAAAAATATTGCTGACATTTCAATAACTTGCATATCATAAAATCAACCATTTAGAAATATCGAAGTAAGCAATAAAATAAAACTTTCTTCGTCCAGTGGTAAAACTTTACGCCACTTAAACCAAATTTTCTGATCGTAAAAACGATATATTTGAACGAATATTTTAAACCTACTCTTAAGAACTTAAGAAAGTTGAAGAAAGATAAAAATCACTGGTCAATATATAATTTAATAAATTTTTATTTCTTTGTTTGTTTAGATCTACATTATTTCATTTTATATTACTCATTGTTTAATAATAATATATAGGACTAGCTGATGCCCGCGACTTCGTCTGCGTGGTGCGGTTTTTTAACTCTCCTACGGGAACTCTTTAATTTTTCGGGATCAAAAGTATCCTATATGTTGACCAGGGATATAAGCTACCACCATACAAAATTTCATTTAAATCGGTCCAGTCGTTTCGTAGATTAGCCGGTGCAAACTGACAGACAAACTGACAAACAGAGAAACAAAAAATTTGAAAAAATCTAAATTAGTTCTATTTCAATTTTAAAATCCCCCTGACTCGGTTTTTAGGATTTTTTTTCATTGTACAGAAATTCGACCTCTACAATTTTATTATATGTAATATATGTATAGATTTTGTAGCTCGCGGACCGCGTTCGTAATACCGAAGTAAGAAAGAGAGTTGGTCTGAAAGAGAGTGTCGGGGTGAAGGTAAGGAAAGGAATGCTCCTGTGGTTCGGGCATGTGGAAAGAATGCATGATGAAAGAATGACTAAACAGATATACAATGCAAAAGTGGATGGATGCAGAAGTCGTGGAAGGCCACGACACACCTTCCATGATCAAATTGATCGTGTACTAGCAGAAGGTGATGTCAGGAGCCTTAAGAACAGACGAGCGTGCATGACAAGAGTTAGGAATGTCAAAGAAGCAAGTGAGGTGTGTAAGAATAAGCCTAAATGGCGCTCTGTTGTTCGTGCCTACCCCGCAAGGGAACTGGCGTGAAGTTATGTATGTATGTATGTATGTATTTTGTAGCCATTTAAGCGATAACAGAACTCTTTCACTCACTCACTCGGTAAATCTATAGCTTCTTTATACAGGAATTTTAAGTAGTGGGGTGGTGAAGTGGGGAAGGGGGTAGGCATACTTACCTTTACTACAACCCCTAAGGTCCGGAGATCTTGAAAGATTTTTTTTTTAATTATCATAACCTCACTTATTTTCACTGATTTTTTCGCTAATGTTGCACTTCTATCATAGGTCCGAAATTGAAAAATCCTTTCAAAGTTCAAAAAAAGCCAGTAATCAACATAAAAAGAGCCAAAATAACCCAAAAACCAGCTTAATTGGATAAAAATGAAGAAAAAACACAATAGAGCACATTTATATACACTACAAGAGTAACCATTCAAAATGGCGACCAATAATGACGATATTTTTTTTACGTAATCGCATTAAATTATATTTAACCAATATTTAAAAAAAATTCAACAGTGTATTTAATAATAAAATTGATATCATTAATATATTGATTCATTGTCATATTAAAAGCCAACTTGCTAGTCGTCCACTAAATTGATAAATAAGACAAATGTTTCATATGAGACTTTCAAGGCGTCCTAACTGTCTGTGTGTACAAAAAAAAAATAGTAAATGGTTACAGTCGGTTCTGGCACTCGCCGGCCGCTGCCGCGGCACGCTCGCTTCGCTCCCTCGGCTCGTGCGCTTTAGTCTGAATATCACCTAACGTAACCGACTGTTTGTGTATAAAATAAATAGTAAATGGTTAACAGTCGGTTCTGGCACTCGCCGGCCGCTACCGCTGCACGCTCGCTGCGCTCGCTCGGCTCGTGCGCTTTGGTCTGAATATCACCTAACATAACCGACTGTTTGTGTATAAAATAAATAGTAAATATATATAAATAGTAATAAAACACAGCACAAGTCGTCATACAATCAAAAATTAACAGAATAAAGCACATTCACTCAACTACTAGAGAAAAGGAATAAAATGGCGGCAATAAAAGGGGCAATAAAGGCGGCAAACAAAAATATTTATCATTTTTTTTCATAGAAATATATCGATTTCCGAAAATTATATAAAACAATATATTAATTAACTCTAAATCTTGACTTACAAGATTTCGAATTTCTAAATTACAAATCGATAAGTATCAATGACATATCGATTAATTTATTTTTATAATCACACCTTGTTAGCCAAGCCATTAAAAACAAAAGTAACACTAAAAGCTGTCACTTTTTAATCAATCGATTATATATGTCTAGCA
Source organism: Dendrolimus kikuchii (assembly GCA_019925095.2). Lineage (NCBI taxonomy): Eukaryota > Metazoa > Arthropoda > Insecta > Lepidoptera > Lasiocampidae > Dendrolimus > Dendrolimus kikuchii. The sequence continues at coordinate 9,517,077 of CM034408.1, forward strand.
TGAATTTGTATTTATGCGTCAATTAAATTTGAAACTATTTCTACATTAAAAAACAGTTTTAGTGTTACAAAAAGTTCTAGTGGTTATATATAATTCGTGAGTACATTCATAAACAATTCGTGAATACATTCATAAACTCAAATTACGGTTTGTTATTATCAAAAGTGGCACAATTTTACAACAAAAATAAGTGAAGATATGTTTTTAAACTAAAAAAAATGTAAAACCTCCGGACCTTAGGGGTTGTCGTAGGGGTAAGTATACCTCCCCCCTATTCACTACGCCCACCCACAACTTAACATTTGTGTATTAGATTCTTAAGTAGCAGCCATATTTTTTATTGCACGAGTTCAGCATACAGGCAGACCGGTCCACCTAATAGAAGACGATTGCCGTCGCCTATGAACAACAAATACAATGCTGCTCTCTAAAGGCAGATTGGAACCTGGCCACTAATGCTGGAACACAACTCAAGAATATTATGGCGGCATGTTTTAAACCAGGGTTAGTAGCCATCCAGACGGGCAAATGCCCTACCACCTGGCTGTGGGTTGTTTTGTCGCCTCTTACGATAGGCCACCCAGTCGCAGGAAATTGTACGGTGGAGAATTTTAAACTCGTATCCCTATCGCAGAAAGAAACATCTGCAAGTTTTGAACCATGATGGAAATTAAAAAAAATATTCAAGATGCCAGAGTCTGAAAATATTTTCAACGAAAATAAATTTAAACATGAACCGTTAAGTGGTTATTTAGATAGTTTTCATGTTTAAGTTAAATCCATTTAGTATTAGTTTAGTATATACTGAAATTCTAAGTTGTATTTCTTGTAAATTTATATTATAAATAGAATCATTTCCAGTATTAGTTTAGAAAGTAAATCTCGAGCTTTCTTGTGTTAAGTCCCTTTTTTGTTATGTAACGTTTTTGTTCGTCTGCCATTGTCAGTTGAACCGATGACCTTTTCATATTTCTGAGACAGTTATTATTGTGGAAAAACATATCGCCTTTGTGGCAATTCCAAAATACTAGAAATCGTACGTCGTCTATTATAAATTACTTGTAATGTCATGTAAATAGATTTTTTTGGGTTCCGATTCTTCGAAAAAAGTAATACATATACTTTTTATTTTACTTTTGTGTTAGGTATTGCTGTACATATAGCATAGTATTTCCACTTGATCTATAATTTGTATGGCCTCTGATGGCCATACAAATTATAGATTATGGGAGAATACCACGACCTCTTTCTTAGATTGAGCGAGCTAAGCCTTTGAACTGCAACGCAAAGGTTGTGGGTTTGATTCCTGGTATGGTAAATTTCAAAAACTATTTTTCTCCGTTATTTACTATGGTCTGGGTATCTGAGATCGGTCCCAGAGTAGTCCGTTGTATTATTACCCATAACAAAAGCGTAAATTGCTTAATTTGGGGATATAAACTGTGTGTTTGTCTACCGATTATTATGATAATTTGTATTGAAATTAATTTATGTCTCTACAAATATGACTTACAATTAAAAATAATGTACAAACTAAACTAACAATAAAAAATACAATTAAATGCTAATAAACTACGTTATTTATATATGTACATCCCTATATATATTTTTAACGTCATATGTAGGGTGTTAAAGATAATATGTGTAAAAGGACTGAATATATAATATTATGAACGATTTAGTGCGGACGATACTACTACTGCCACATACACATATACTTATTTACAGAATTTAAACAGAATTCAATAAAAATGTTTGCTCTGGCAGCTTTTTAGTACATACTGTATATTAACTTTTTTATAACTAATTTTATTTTTATTATGTAATTCTAATTTGTTTTTAATAAGTTTAGTTTCTTATGATTTTATATGTTCAAAATGTACATTGTTAGTTCCCTTGATATTGTAAAAATCCGTAGGCTACGGTTACCACTTTCCACCACGTCGTCAGCCTGTCTGCAACAGCAACAAAAAAAATCAGTTTAATCATACCAGCTTAAATGATCCCCCATATTAGCTTGTAAAACTTGTAATTGAAACAGTAAACCACGACGATTCGCGATCATCCATCAATCTTGCGTCCTTCTGTCGACCGCAGAGGCTTTTTTCTGGGCTCTTAATTATGTTAGTTCGAGGAAAACCGCGGGGAAACTGTTAAGGGTTTTTCAACATAATTAAATAAACTTTGTTTACATGTTTCCACTCGGAGCTATTAATTATCATGTCACGCTTGCCGATGGTAAATTAACATACAGTATCTTACCTCCGTCTGGTACTAGTTTTAGTCTATGGTCTCTTTACTTTTGTTATACAATATATTTTTTGGTTGCAGGCTTTGCAGGTAAGCAAACTGGCATACGGTGGTAAATGTAATTGAGGGTGAATTTTTTTCTGGGTAGTTAGTTACCAACATAGGCCTGTCATCAGAGCAGTGTATCATTAGAACTTTTTCTTCCACTCTTTATCCCATTATTTGGGGTCGGGTCTCCTCACTTTCTTGCGCCAAGACATACGGTTTTGGTTTGTCCGTTCGGGCAATTGGACTATCTTAAGGTGTCTCTCAATATTTGACTACCAGGTCAACTGCGGGAGGCATCTACCTTTCCTTCGTTCTTCGTTTCGTGTACCACATGGTCTTTAGTTCTTCTTTTGACATGGCCATACTAACGAATTACGGTGATTTTATCCTCGATGAAAGCGACTTTTAAGTTACCCCGTACATATTCATTACAAATTTTGTATAGACAGGTTACCTCCTGCCCATCGTCATTTCGCTGGTATGTGCCTTTTGTATATGTGTTTTCTTAGCTGTTTAGCATTCGTATCCATACAGTAATGCGGGACGCACTTCAGTTTTATATACTTTATTACCCTTACCTTGTATGGGAATGCGTGGATCACACAGCACACCTGTAAGTAATCACCATTTTTGCCATGCGACGTTTATTCTGTGGTTCACATCATCGTCCACATTAGTGTCAGGTGTAAGTATGGAGCCAAGATATTTGAACTTTTGTACAGTACATAGTGTATCATTAGATAGGTATTTAACAATCATAAGGGTAAGTCTTAGTAACTTTTTTATTTCAGCAATAGGTGCCAAATCGCTTCTCAGTCGACAAAAGTGAATTACGAGTTGGAAAATTTAAATTAATGACAAATACAGTGGACGCTTTTTTAGGGAACCCTTCATTATGCATGGAATAATACGCACTTGGCTTATATTTGTGTTTGGTAATCTGGATTCTTGTTTGGCGTCAGTCAAGGACCTACAATTTGGCTGAGATCGGGAAGGGGGTTATACGAGTTCTTCGTATGGCGATTATTTGCTTGAAAATTATTCAAAATTTTAAATATTCAAGAATATTTGACATTAGATAGATATCTAGACCACGCAAAGGTATATATAAATTATTACGTAATGACTTGAAGAACTCGAGGATTTTTTTATATATTATTGGAAGGTTGTTCTCGATTTCTCTGGAATCCACTCATCAGACTGGTGACAATGGAACCACATTTACGACATACGCTTTCGAATATAAAAAAAAATCTATCAACAATTTACGGAGAAATCGCGCAACAAACATAAAAGAAATACAGTTGAATTGCGAACCTCCTTTACAAGTCGTTTCAAAAATAAGAACAATACAACGCCACCTAATCGCCCAATGGGTTTGGGCTTTAACGATGGTGCATTCAACACAATCGACTGCATTTTAGAACAAAAGCCTTTCTGACAATAGCCGATCGGCAAAACTACGTCGATCGGGGCGCGATGTGGACTATGACAATATTTAGTTCCTTTAGATGGGTCTAAATACTATGTAAAAAATAGATAAGTATATAACCCTATATATTATCGAAATTACCACACGATTTTTTTTTGGAATATTCTATATATCTTCATTATTATGTTTAAAACAACCTATAAATATCCTACTGCTGGGCTTAGGCCTCTCATTTATAGAGTAACGCACAGTACACCCGCCACGCTTGTCCAATAGACCGGTGCTAATCCCCTTGAAAATAGTAAAAAAAAGGAAAAAAATAATAGTAGGATGAAACCCATTGGAAAAGGAAGAGAATATAACAAAAATGAAAAGAAAAATAATTTACGGGCGACCTCAGGTCGGGAAGTGGCAGGCGGTGAGTTTTAAGGGTGTAGAGCGGTTTATCTCGATTTCCGGCAAAACTACAAGTCCTACGGAAATAAGTTAAATGGCAAAGTTGTAGGTAATAAAAAGATCTACAACTTTTGTATTTACACTTCTTTCACATAACCTCAAAATTTATGTGAAAAATTAAAATAACCAATTTTTTGGTTTTTTATTTTTAACTTTTACAAAAATAAAAAAACATTCACAAAATTTGGTGAAAGCTTACCTTTTTATGTCTCAAACATACTGTAATTTTTTTGATTTAAAATATAGTTTTTTTTACCTTATTTTGACTTAATATTGAAAAACCACCCTAATTTTCAATCAAAAATTCTCGCGTCAAAATATCAGCTTTTTTTAAAAAGTCGGTCGGCTTTTTGTTCTTTAAAATCTCTATTTTCTGATGGTATAAAAAAATATACATTACTATGGTAAATGTTCTCAAAAAATGCAAAGAAATAACAGGTAGTAAGGCCCAGACCGTCCTAGCCCCTTCCCTACTACTCTATGAAATACCTTTTGATGGCCTAAACTATATTTTTTTCAAAAGAGAGCTACGCGTTTTTCACAGTAACGAAAAGGTTTCCAATATCAATTATTTTATACAAATGAACATTCAAGAAATCTGATAAGTTATTACACAAAATTAATGATTGAAATAAGAAAACTTTTAAGCTAGCAGTAATAGATTATTCCCGATTTAATGAAGCGTACCAAAGATGGAGTGTATGGAAAGCATAAGCTGGAAGGAGAAAATGATCAATGAAGAGGTGAAGGAGGAGAAGGAAGAGGACCATAGTCAAAGAAGAGGTTCAATTAAAAAAAACCATAGAAGAAAGGAGAGGAAGAACGCTTGATGTTCTTCTATGTAAGGTAATATAAGAAGGCAAAGTGGAAGGTAAAAGAGAAAGGGGAAGACTAATGAGGACGTTTAACGATCAATTAAATGTAAGGATATGTCGTATAAAGAACTGAAACAGTTAGCCGAGAATAGAGAGGATTGGAGGAGGCTCCACATCAACTGACGCAGGTCCTGACGGGGCATGGTTGTTTCGGAAGGTACATGTGTTGCCTTGGCCGCGAGGCCACGTCAGGGTGCCATCATTGTGACACGGGCGACGAAGACACGGCGCTGCACACTCTCCAGGAATGTCCAGCCTGGACGGAGCAGCGCCGGGAGCTCGTCGCCCATACCGGATTTGACACCTCGCTCCCGGCCGTGGTACGCACCATGGTCGGGAGCTCCACCGGATGGGACGCCGTCTCCTCCTTCTGCGAGCAAGTCATGTTCGCGAAGGAGGAGGCGGAACGGGAGCGTGAGCGTAATTCCCTGCTCCGCTCCCGCCAAAGGAGGACGCGCCGACGCCGGAGGTCAGACAGTGACCTTCGGCCGCCGTAAGCGGGCGGCGCGGGTGGGGCCCCTAGGGGTATAGGGGTTCTCACTCACCCGCACGTGCCGTCGAGATGAGAGCGCGAGTGTTCCGCGCGAGCTCATCTCTCTTCCCGTGGGGCGCGTTACAAACCGCCCCACGCATGGACTACACCTAGTAGTAGCCGGGGGATACGTCCCCTGGCATAGGAAGAGGCCCAGTGAGGGGGGCCTACGCCTGTCAGGGCACGCGGAGTTGGGAATTCCGCATTCACGTAGCCCTGGCATAAGGCGCAGGACGGAACACCCAGGGGTTTTAGTGGGTATCCCTAACTGGGGAGTGGCAATAGCGTGGCACCGGTTCTGACCGGGCACGCTAGTGCCACCCCCGATCTGGCGAATCCCACACTCACACGGGTCGCGAATATCCCCCTAGGCTTCTGTGCCTGTCGCGACTTAGTCCTCAAACGGATTTCCCCTGGCCAAAAAAAAAAAAGGCTCCACATCAAGAATAATATGTTGATAACTAAAGATCTATTGTAACTGGAGTAATATTAAATTACTCAAATATACATCACTAATGATCTAAACCTAAAGAATGGTTTCTTTGTAAAAATTACATTTCTGTAACCGTTTTCTCATTTGTTTTTAAAATTCTTTTTAGAAAATTGTGTACATTGTGCTTCTATTACCCAAGTTAAGTTGCTATTAAGTGCATATAGTAAAGAATTTAAAATTTGAGAAAGTATTTTTCTAATACCTACTGAATTTTGTAGCTTTTGTTTCGTCCTGAAATTTGATTATCTGTCAATTCAAAAAGTATCTCCGAATGAAAAAAGCTGCCTGGCCGTGTGACTTCATAAACTTTACCAAATCTATATTTCAATTATAGGATAGACTAACAGGCATATTAATTTAGGCACTTTTTATTACCCTACAAAACTCCGTGGCCTGATAGATTTTTAAAACTACTCAAATAACGCATTAATTTATTTAACAGTAATTAATGTTATTCTTGTAATGATAATTTAAAAGTAAGATGGGACTTTAAGACCGTCTTTTCTTCTGTAAATAATGTAAGTATTTCTTGTAGCACGTGTTATCTACCCAATTCAAATATAAATATCATTTTATATTATTCTAGAGTCGGGGTCGCCAAATGGCGGACCGCGGTCCACATCCGGACCGCCGACCCATTTTATGCGGACCGCGAAAAAAAATATGTTTTCTCATTGATATGTAAAAAAACCTTTGTTATTTCCGTAATTACATTTGTTTAATAAATATTTTTTTTCTATACAATGTTTTGCGGAACGCGATGGTCATTTCATTTCTTAAAACGGACCCCAAGCGAAACTAATTGGTGACCCCTGTTCTAGTGTGTGACTGACTCATTACAACTCGACTAAAATGTCTAGAAAATGAACAAATTTTTTTGCCTCCAGGTAATATTTTATTTTGTCTGTAGTCAAGGTCAGTGAATCATAAAAAAGTGAATTTATCCATGTTATTTTAATCCGAGTCTAAAATCGGCAAACAAATAATTAAATATGCGTAAGTAACAAAATCAATTTCATGTGAGCAATGATTTTTAAAGTTTACCAACGATGTGTAGTGGAATTTGAAGAAAAAATCTTTTTGTTATAATTCGACGATATTTACCAAAGAATAGCCGACATGATAGGTTTGTAATTGTTAGTTCAGCTTGTTTTAATCAAATAATTGTTCTGTTAACTGTCACAAACTCTTGCTTACAAAATTATAGTCATTATTACTAAAGTAAAAATCATAGGCTATGTTAACAAAATGCGTACGTTGTAACTAAAGCATCTTGATATTTACACGATGTTTGATGTCGCATTAAAAAATACTAGTAAGTATCGAAATTAATCTTGATCTAATATTGGAGTTGCTAGAGTTTAGACAAATTTGCGAAAGTGGCGCCCCTATTATTTTCTACTTTATTTTACCGCCCTGTACTTTACTTGTAAAATAAAGCTCTTTATCGCTGGAAACGTTTAAAAACAAAAACTATTTGCATTGAAAAACTTTTACGGCTAGATGTGTGTAGCGCCGACATATCGTTTACAGCTTGAAAGCACAATATGTTACGCTTTATTTACTGAGGGCAATAAATTTGCTTTTATGACTGTCTATTCACAAGGAACGGCAAGAGAAGTTCCCTGGTGGCAACATTGGAATTTTCCTTTTTATTCGTTAGTTCGATGCCGTCAATAAACGATTTTATTGTTGTTTTGTGACGTAGGACGGGCGCGTATCCACGTGACAAATCCCGATTTCCGATTCATCTCAGCAAATACTTGTTTCTTCAGTTGTAAAATTGCATGGACGGAAGTTTCCAACGTGTTTGCGGAAGATGCAGTTTATCATTACCTCATATTTTTATACGGCTATGTTATGGCTTATGTCTCTAACCATCGTTAAGTATTCATGAATACTAGTGGTTGCCCAGTGGTCGAAATTCGACCATAATTAATTTAAATTATAAGTTTGAACATTATTAAGGTTCTGTTGTCAAAGACTACATCCCTATTAATATTATAAATGCGAAAGTAACTCTGTCTGTCTGTCTGTTCCGTTTTTACGTAAAAACTACTGGGCCGATTTAGCTGAAACTCAGTATATATATATTTTCGATGCCGAGAATGAACATAGGATACTTTTTATCCCGGAAAATGGGATAGTTTCCGGGATAACAGTATATTTGTCTCTCTGTTTGTTATCCTTTTATGGAAAGACTATTTGACCGATTTGGCTGATACCTGGGATAGTTTGCGATATAAAATGAAGTAAATCTTCCGAGGGCAAATAGCACCAACATAAAAATACAATACAATATATCCTGTATAATGCCTGCTCTTAAAACAAGAGGTACGCACTAGAGTTTGACGCGCGGCGGAGCCGCGGGGTAAACTCTAGTACTTCTATAATCACAGATTTCGCCAAAGCTACACTGTTAATTTGACTTTAACAATAAACAAAAGAGTATATACGTATGCGCGTGTGTGCCAAATACATGGTAGTGTGTGTAATGTTTTTTTTTATTTATTTAATGTATTTTTATGCATAATCTTAAAAAATATTAGCATTCTGCACTCGTTCTCTATATAAGCTATAAGTATGCAAAATTTCATACTCCTCCGTCCGCGCCATTTTCGTAAAAGGAGGTACAAATTTTTTGCTTCACGTATTAATATAATGATTCAAAGTTTTAAATCTATATAAATAATAATTAATTGTAGAAATGTATGTATGCGCATAACTTGAGAACGACTTTACCGATTTTGATGAAATTTTTTGTATCTGTTTTACAATTACAATGAGATCGGGTCGTAGACTTTTTTGTTTTTTCAAGGCAGGACAACGTCTGCCGAGACCTCTAGTTTAAAATAAACGTTGAGCAAATAGGTACTAACCGATAGCCGGATATGTGTAAAAAAGGCCTTAGGCAAATTATAGATCTTCGATTGAACGCAAACGAAGTACTTCTCCTGGCTGCTCGAAAAATCACATAGATATAACACATATTATTAATTCAATTTTTATTTCATCCTTTTTAGGGTTTTGTTTAAAACGGTGAACATACGTGTCTATGGAATGCTTCATGTGGAAGGATTGACCATGTACAAGGATTGACACCCTAAAAATTAATTGAAAACATTAAGAAATATACTTTGTTATTTCGTAGCCATATAATGATAATAATGACATTATTGTATTGCTACAAAAAAATATATGATTTCTTAATATCTTGGAGTAAATTTACATTCAATTAGGTATTAAAATTAAATATTTATTGTAGTGTGACTAGTAATATTTCCTATAATTTTTTGAATTATAATATATTGACAGATATAGGCTAAAGGAATTATATTTATATTAAATATTTAAAAATAAACTAAATTATAAATAAATTAATATAAAGAATGTAACAATTCGCTGCCAGAGGGAATCGTGCCCAGAAGGCTGGTTGTATTGCCACGCTGTATGGCAATACTGATTCGTTGCGCGAAATACGAACCAGCCTTCTGATCACAGGTGGTATCAAAGAGTTTCTTACAAATTTCTTTGAAGAAACGCTTTGCCGATGGACCCCACGGACCTAACTTATATCTTGGATAATTTGACAGAGTACCAATCACTGGAGGGGTGCCAACAATGGTATAGTTTAACCTATATGACGGATTTTAAAGACTGCATAGTATACTTAAACAAATCAATAAAGACTCATAAAGATTAGTGTTAAAATTAATAGAGACAGTTATCAGAACATTCCGCTCGATTTCCTCTCACGTCTGTTACTTTCAATTAACCGTCCGAAATCTGAGGCTTTGACAATTATAAAGTTTAATTAACTACATTTTCAATCAAAGTTTATTAAAATCGTCGGCATCCCTCTGAAAAGGTTTCCTTGTAATATTAAAGCTGGATAACACGATTCAATCAAATTGAATCAATTTGATTAAAAGACGCAGAAATGAAAGGAAAAACTGATATTACACAGTTCAATCAAGTTGAATCAATTTGGTTAATAGCCGGAAAATTGGTCCTGTAGACAAGTGGCATTTGGCTCTCGCTTTACTTTTACCTTCTCCCAATTATTACAGGTTGTCTTTCCACATTCCTCTATTCTTACATACGGCCTCTGCCACACGACAAATCATCATATCATTCTTCACACAAGCCATCCAGTGGCATTAACGCTAAACGAGTTGAATAGAAAATGTATTTGTAGCACCTTTGGTGTTGCAAATGTCCATAGGCGATGGTAACCGCTTTCCATCAAGTGGGCCGTCTGCCTGTCTGCTGATCTCCTGCAATAAAAAAAAAAAATGGGAATTACATAATGCTCAGCATAACAATGTCATTCTCGCCTGGAGGCAGAACAAACAGCCGCCCATGTCCTGCTTGAATGCGGAGAGGTGGCCCAATACAGGACGAAGTATCTGGACGCTGGGGAGGTTGCCTCTGAGAAGTCTTTAGCAACGCCAAAATACTGGTGGAGTTCCTGGAGGACCTGGGCTAGATGAAGAAACCCCTCATTCACTCACGCACATAAAATGGGCGAGATGTCGTCGAGTTGCGGAAACCGCCCGTTTACAGGGCAAGAAGAATAATGTCACTTCCATACATTTTATTTTCTATTCGTTTAGCGCTAATCCAGATCGTCTATAAAGTCTGAAAGGATACGATGACATTCAATGCCTCAACTTTATGTTTGCACTAGAGTTTGCCCCGCGGCTGCGCCGCGTGTCAGACCCTAGACAGTAGCTTTACTTTACTTACACAAAAACTTTATTCGGTTTTTTACATATAATAATAACAAAAAACCTAAATCCATATAGTCTAAGCAACTAATTTGAAGTAATACCATTGAATGACGTGTTGTTTATGACTACGTAGCTTCTATTTGGTAGTGAATTTTAAAAAACGCGATTGCAGCGCCATCTATTTTGCTAATCCGTCTAGTCCAAGTAAAAGACGTCATTTAACGGGATAAAGGGTATCCTCCGTGATATAAGTTAGCTTAATTTCGAATTTCATTTAAATCCGTTCAGTAGTTTTTACGTGATGCTCTTACAGATAGACAGACAGACACAAAATTTCTAAAAATTGCGTTTTCGGAATCACCTGGTCCGAATTATCCCCCGTGATATTTTTTATATTTTTAAACACAATGTACAAACTCGAACCATTTACAGATTTATTATAGTATAGATAGATAGATGAATCACTTTTGTTGCTTTAGCTAACTTGAAAAACAGAAATAAACTCTGTAATATCAGCAAAACGACATTCAATGACATTGAAGGATACGATGTTATTTTTACGTGTGCTTCATTTAAATTGAAAAACAGAAACGAACCGTGTAATATCAGCTTTGGGATTTAATAACATCGGCCTATCGCGAGGCCATGAAAATAACGCAAAACATTTGCATTTTATTGAAATACACTCTAATTTGCATGCCAAACGAGACTGATAGCCGATCACAATATAAAGGTAGGTAAATAAATGAATTCGACAAAAGCTAATAGACCTCTCTGGATCAGTGATTCCTACCCTCGATACAATTGTCAAAATTTACAATTATTTATTTTTGTTGAGGTTTAATTGAGACACTTTTGTTAGCTTGACCTGTATGTATTATTGTTACGAAATCTATAAATCTAATTTTCATATACTTCCAAACATGTATCTAATTTAATTTACATACATAACTTAAAAAACTTTTAAATAAAAAAATATTTATTTAAACGCTTAATTTTACAATAATTCTGTGTATTTCATTATTAATCAATTATAAAATTTTAAACATACCGTGTCTGTACAATAAAGTTATTTACAAAAAAATAAACTGAAATAGACTAGATAAACGACGGAGAAACGGTGCAATTAAAAAAAAATCTGCTTGTTTGTTCGGGTTCACGTAAAAACTACTGGGCCAATTTCGATACGGTTTTCACTGATCAACAATTAATTCTTAGACTTATAATCTGCGCTACATTTTATCCCGGTAATAGCGCGAGAATTTTTCTAAGAATTATTTGAAGAGGCCAGATTGAAAAAATAATCGAATTCTAATACAATTTAGTCACTGATCGATAGCAAATTTCATATAATAGTTTTATCCCGGGAATTTCAAGTCAAGCGTAGAAGAAGTTGCGGTCATATCGTAGTTTATTATATTAAGGGCCGTTTTCCAATCATCATATAAAATTTGTCCATCGATTAAATTATAACCTGACTGAATTTAAAAGTGAAGCATTACAATTGTTTTATTGACGCAACTGTCATTTTTTATTGTTTAACTTTGTATTTTATAGTATAAATAAGTTTATATAATTTAGAAATCGCCCCTAAAGTTAACATTTATCCATCTATCACTTAAATGTGTGGTGGCCACTTCTATTTACAGCGACTTTAGCTTTTACGAAATATGGTTGTGACTTACATAAAATAATGTACTTTATTTCCCTTGTTGTTAAAATTGTTACAGAACCCTGAAAAGGGAAATAGACACACATATTACCTATAGCAAAGTAGTATCTTAGCAAATAAGAACCCACAAGTGTGTACCACACTCTCAAGGAAAACAACTAATGCAACACATAAAACCATTGAGTGACTTAACTTGGTGTGTTCACTTGAAATTCTTTGAACCCACTTCGTCAAGCGTGGAGTATGGTCCGCACAGTAAAGACTTCCAACAATCTATGGTACTTAACTAAAGAATTTATTTCAACGTTGAAAAAAGTTTGTTTACAACTCTTCTTCACGAAGTTCCTAAGTAAATCTGCGCAAGAATTTTTCTTTGTGATTTTTACATTTTTCTTTGAATTGTTAGAGCTGGCAGTTGAGTTTAAAATAAAAATAATAAGTAAATAGAAGGAAAAAACGGTAGCCTGCGAATTTAATCGTATTTAATTTTTTATATTCTTGAGAGAGTGTTCTTTACGCAAGTATTTCTATATTTTTGATATGGCGGTATCACTATGTATTGGACATTTATTATTTGTTCATTCCATTCTTTAAAACATCTGATCGATTTGATCATGGTAAGTAACGTCCCGTTCTACCAACACCAACACTACCACCCACACTGTTTTCATATACTTGTTTTGCCAGTCTTCAACATTCATTTCTCAACTCTTGTTTTTACATCTTCTTTCAATAACTTTACCACCACAGTCTTAATCCGAAATTTTCGATCGAAAATAAGTGTTGGAAATAAATTCCAAAACTTTGCCATAAATTCAGATATAAACCTAGTTCTTCGACGTATCTAGTGTAACCTCTAACGAGGTCGACGGACGGAGACAAATGTTGTGATTTATGCTACCAACGCAAACATTTGTGGCTAGTTACCCATTCCGTGGTCGTACTACATGTTACATTGGACGTAAGTCGGCTAATACTCCTGCAGATATATGGTTCGATTATTTCATTCAGCGTTGTTTGTTTACTATTGTTGACGACGAAGTTATATGACTGAATAGGGAAGAAAAAAAGGGAGTTACGAAAAGTTTTTCATTGTTTAGTTACCTGTATGATATGCACTTTTAATGTTTAGTTTTTGGCGATTGCACTATGATAGTAATATGTTTGACCTGAATAATAAACGTGGCGTATAACTCAAGTCGTTGCATCGCCATTATTCGGATCTGAGTATCAGAGGCGTGCAGATGATTTGTGTTTGTGTGACACTTAACCTTCCAGTATGCCTCCACATCATAATGAAGCGCTACGGGACTGTAATCATAGGTATGACTGCTCTGAAGCCTCGGTGCAAGCCGACAAGGAGGGGTAGGTTTCTCTGAGACCAGGATATCCCACAGTACATTATGTGTCACAGTACTGAATGTGCCACAGTACTCGATGTGCTACGTTACTGGATGTACCACATTACTGGTTGTGCTACGGTAGTGGATAAGCCCCTTCGGGACCCCCGACCTTCGGAGCCTCCTACGTGATCGGGAATAGCAACGCCTGCGACCTCCACTTCGCCGTCTGTGACCGGGGTTCGTCTCATCCTTCTCCCTTATCACTGAAATAGTTGTTTTATTAGAGTCCCCAATATCTTGACACCATACATACATACATACATACATAACTTCACGCCAGTTCCCTCGCGGGGTAGGCACGAACAACAGAGTGCCATTTAGGCTTATTCTTACACACCTCACTTGCCTCTTTGACATTCATAACTCTTGTCATGCAAGCTCGTCTGTTCTTAAGGCTCCTGACATCACCTTCTGCTAGTACACGATCAATCAACTTGACACCATAGTATTGTATATTTTTAATTCGCAGACAAACACATATTGTATTTAAATTACATCTATCTGTCACAAACTTTAACTATATAGATTCAGTAGTTTTCGAAAAAAATGTGACAATTACGTACATAATATATATATATCACAAACGGACAGATGCCATTTGACAAAGGTTTCATTTTTGCCAAAATGGCTACAGCTTTAATCTTATTTAATAATCTAAGTCTTTCTCTCATAACTAAGTATTCCAACAATAGCAGTATAACTGTAACATATACCAAACTTCTTATAACAAAAAATTTCGACAAGTGCTTATAGTAATATTACTACTATTTATACCCGCTATGCCCTATATAGGGCATAGCGGGTATAAAGGACAAAGGGGAGTGACAAAAACTGACAGACACGCATTATAGGAAATTTATGTAGATGCTTAGAGGAGATATGCGTAGTTAAATGGCGCCTATCAACGTACTTAAGGCCACAGCACACAGCGATAACTAAAACCGGTGGCGATGGTCTCGCTTTGATTAAGTTAGCACTTACGTGACTAAATAGACACATTCATTGTGTCTCAGAGCTGGATTGTACTTTTTTTTAATTACTTTATTGAACACAAATGTTGATAAGCTTCTGTTGTATAACTAAAATGAATTTTAAATAATTAAAACTAGCCTATATAATAATTTGATACTCCAAACAGATTTATTACATTTTACAGAGGACCTGAAATGCAGCAAATATTTATCTAGAAGCAATGGATACGTATTTGTGGCGTCACACGCGACTAAAAGGCTGGCCTGTACTTGAGGCAATGCGTCGTTGACGGCGGCGACACTCTTGGCAGGCGATCCGCCCTGGCCTCTCCATGCAGTCATCCTTGTCAAAGTTCGTCGCTCCCGACAGGATGCCTGGGTTATTGCCGGACAGAATTAGAGGAGGTCAGGACGCGGGAAACCGCGACCACGATCCAAACGTATTAAAACCAATTGGTATCACCTGAAGCCGGCACTGATACAGTGGAGGCGGTGCGTCCCTACCTACAGCGATGGGTCACGTGGAAACGCGGGACTCTGACCTTTAGGATGACGCAGATACTTACCGGGCACGACTGTTTCGATAAGTATCTGCATCAGATTATGGGGTGTCTGCCTCCCCCTCAGTGCCGCGAACGCGCGCACGAGACACTGCGTTTCACATGCTGGTTGAATGCGCTGCATGGCAACCTCAGATATTCGAGCTCGAAGCTATAGTAAGGCCGATCGACTCGCTGGGGGACTTGGTTAAGGCCATCCTCCACAGCGGCGATCATTGGGGGTGGCAGAAGCTTTCTGCGGGGCAGTAATATTTCGCAAGGAGGCTGCCAAACAATTGAGGGAGAGAGGTGCGCATGCGACCCTCGCACACCGACGTCATTCCCGCCTCCGGAAGCGCCGATATGCACAAAATATCCTGTCGTGATTCCATCACAGGGGTCACAGCATTTGGGGATGCGGTGCATCTAACATTTGTTGGTGAAGTTGGTCACTCTGTCCCGGGGTGATTAAGGCCTTGATGCGCGGATGAACATACGTGTAACTACATTCGAAACCTCATTTTCTTCCAACTCAAGGACGGGCTCATGGGACGCAAGTTCAGGTTTAGTGGAGTAACTGAGAACGTCTGTATCGGAGTTCCACACAAGCCGTGTGGTGCTTAATCTCGCCGCGTAAGATCTAACCCCCACAAAGGGCCCGGTATTGTACGAAATGTATCCCCATGCGTCGTCAAAAAACAACGCGTAAGCGTTGCTATCCAGCGCGGGAATGCGGTCAGTGTTTTAGGCACGTTCCCAAGCGACATCAATTTTTGACCTGTATACTATTTCTAATTTGTTGGCCACTGTTACTGTTATTATTTATATTATGTTTCAAGTAGTACAAACAAAAGCTATGAATGTCAAAGAAGCGAGTGAGGTGTGTAAGAACAAGCCTGAATGGCACTCTGTTGTTCGTGCCTACCCCGCAAGGGAACTGGCGTGAAGCTATGTATATATGTAGATAAATAAATTATTTTCTTACGTAGAATATGGTATTATACAGGATTGCAATTGGAATTAATCTACGTCAAATTACAACCACATAAACAAATAATCAGAATTATCCACCTCATAGTACAGAAGTTAAATTGTATATACCTTCGTTACTTTCTTGCTAAAACCACTACAACTTAAGGTTTATAGCCATGAATTGTTCTTATGTAGGATAGTATGCACTCGCAGAACAATACTCAGCCTTTATGACGTATGTCTGGGTTCTTATTTCAGTATTAATAAGTCTGATATCCTAGGAGTTTGAACATATACTGTGTAGACTGCCTTAGGCAACAAAAACAAGAGAAAGCATAGAATCGTTTTCGGGTGAATTGGGTCCCATGTGAATACTGATATTTACAAAATGGCGGCTGGCACTAGACGAGAGATGTGGGTGGGTATTAAGTGAAGGTAATCTAGTTTTAAAGCCCAGATTAGCAATGAAGCGAAAATGGTTACCTCCAATTGAGTTTAGGAAGCTTTACTATAAAATTTATATGTGCTACTTGGTCATGATTGCCAGGGATTTGCGTATATGCATTACTAAAATTTGGGATTTAATTAGGTCTTTTATTTAATTGTAACCAAAGAAGAATACAAAGAGTGTATGTATATTTCAATAACATACCTTGTTTTAAATACGAGATACATTGGTTGAAAATGAAAATTCAGAATTATTGATAAAATAATGTTTGTAATTAAATTACTAATGTACTTATAAGCCAATAAATTAATATAAGTTTGGCAAAATTGTCAAAGTTACATTAATTTATACTCCATTAGAAGTTTACCTCAAGTTCTCTAGCGATTTTCTGATAAATCGCGTGCTATTTTGCTAAACGATCCCTTAATCTTCTGTGAAGACTTCTGTATATTATGATAATTAATAGTAATATTAATATGCTGGGTAGATATGTGGGCTCACACGAAAAGACTGCATTAAAAGCTCCCACATCCGCGGCAATCTTTATATCTGTGATATAGCAAACAATCTCCATGCTGTTTATACAATGGATGCTTATGCTTCGAGGTGACTTGATCAGCACCCCCATTATTGATAATTGTTTCTTTCTTTTTTCTTCAAATAATTCCGGAATAATTCCTAGTCGCTACATGATAATATTTACGTAGCTTTCGAGTGCAGTTAGCAAATATAATGCATATCGAAAAATTATCGCTATATGCTTAATTTTTCTTTGTTTCTAAATTACAGAAAGTCTAAATTCCTTCTAATTCCTATAAAATATGAAAACAAGAATAGTGATATATATATAAATACGTTATATTGACTAACTTATCTTTATAGATAAAATTCTTTTGTTTGGGTGTATAACACTGAACTCCTCCTCTTGGACCGATTTTTCGTGTGTGTTTAAGTGTATCTCGGAATGGTGTAGGTTAGTTGGTGATTGGACCCGGTAGATGACGTTGCAAAGAATAAAATAGAATAGAAAACCATATACACATCAACAAAACAAAAACAAACAATTTACATTAGTTATGTTGCGCAGTAAAGGCAGGAACAATAGGCGCCCTTATCGCTTCTTGATCTCTTCCAGACAAACCGGGCTACTGATTTTAAGAACGGAATGAATCCTATTTATAAATTAAATACACACATATATAAATATTGTACAATACAAATACCTAAAATAAAGTTTAAAAAAAACTAGAGATAATAAAACTGCAAATATAACCCTTGCAACAGTAGGTAAGGATTATATTTAACCCAGTCATGGTTAATCCAAAACATATGTTGATAAATCACACCAATTTCATTAAATATGTAGCCAAATAAAATATACGACAGTCACGATAAATCCAAACGGCTTCGCATGCATTGCATGCCACCAAATTATAACTGAATAAATCTGGACAAAGCACGACATCAATTTGTCATTTAAGGAATTTAGGTCACTAACACATGTACATAAATATCAATATTCTTTGTGTTGGAACTTTCATTCACAGCATAATACCTAATGGAAAATGTTCTTTGAAAAATAATATTATGTGTTTATGTTAAGCAGCTGCAGTGGGTTGCTATGATTTGGGTGTTGGTATTGAGTTGGTGAAAGCTTGTCAACATTAATGTTTTTGAACAAAATGAAGTAGTTTTTATTTTGTTTCTCGACTTTGATGTATTGCTAACGTCTGCGTTATTTCAAAGTTGATTTCAAATAAGTATTGTGCTTTTCACTAAGTCAATGCATTACAATTATTTAAAAGTATACTTGGAATATTTTACAAAAATGTCTAGAGAATAAAATAACTTAGCCAAAGCCAACAGGAATGTATTGCGGTATAGATCTTACAGTGCTTTCAAAATCATGGAAATGTCGACGACAAATCCGAGTTCTCACAATTCTACAAAGACTGGCACCTGCAAACATTCCAACTGCCGAGGGTATTCATTCGAAGCTTCTTGCTTACAGTATTATAGAACTGTTTCGTGCAGGCATTTTGTACACGTAGTAAAATATTGCTTCTTTGTACATTTTTAGCTACGTACTACAATTTACACTTTTACACTAAATTCGTAAAAATCACACCTATACACACTTCTACTGTATTAATAACTTGTTTATTGTATATGCTATATAGGTATTTGAAATAAACTTTAAAAATTCGAAGTGGTCTCCATTGGCTGCAATACAGTCCTTTAAACGTTGAGGCCAGTTATCAATAATAATCAATAGAAGAGAGCACTCTTTCCATGGGAAAATTCTTCACTGCCAATCGTATGGATTGTTTTAGGGACTCCAAATTATCATAAATCACATAAATCATAATTCAGCGAATTAAGATCCGAACTAGACGACGGCCAGTCTTCAGCTCTGATGAAGTCCGAAACGTTCGTTTCCAACCAAGGCTGCGTGGACCGAGCTTTATGACCCGGCGCCAAGTCTTGCTGGAGGGACCATTCTTGGTTATTGAACATGGTGTTGTTAAGGGGCTTAACTACCTTCTCAAGAATGATATCTTGATACACTTGTACCGATGTTTTGATACCCTGTTTCACAAAAATATGGCTCAGTCACTCCTTCCTAGGTAACAAACACCCCACCAAACCATCACTGAAGACGGATAATGCCCACGTTGCACTCTGTCGACTAATTGAAACGCTTCCTTAGAGGTATGAGCATAAACACGGCCATTTTGTTTGTTAAAATGTTGTTCAATTGTAAAAAATTTCTCCTCCGTAAACAAAATTTTCTGTGACCTCCCTTTTCCGCACCGCTTCAGTAGTTGTTTCGATTTTACCACCCTATTCTTTTTTTAAATTATGAGTTAAGAAATGACCAGTGCGTCTTGCAAGTCCTAAGCCATCTTTTAAAATACGCGACATGGTTTTAAGTGATATCTTCATCTCCCGAGATAAAATCTTTTGCTTTCGTACAGGATTTCTTCGAATTCTTTCTCTTACTGCTTTGACCACCTTTTTCGTACGAACACTACGTGGACGGCCAGGACTTTTTCTGTCACAAACAGAGGAGGTCTCATTATACCTATTAATAGCCCGGTATACAAATATTTGACCAATACTAAGCGTATGGAGAGTTTTAAAAATTGCATTTGGCTCCATACCTACTTTGTGTAATGGAATCACAGCAATTCGGTTTTCTTTATCGCCCCACTCCATTTTAATATCGCAAAATGTTGTACAATGTATTGGCGCCAAAATGAGGAAACACAATGAACAATCATTTAAAAATGACAGATTCCAAATTCACACACACACACATATACATAACTTCACGCCAGTTCCCTTGCGGGATAGGCATGGAAAACAGAGCGCCATTCAGGCTTAATCTTACACACCTCACTTGCTTCTTTGACATTCATAACTCTTGTCATGCAAGCTCGTCTGTTCTTAAGGCTCCTGACATCACCTTCTGCTAGTACACGATCAGTTTGATCATGGAAGGTGTGTCGTGGCCTTCCACGACTTCTGCATCCATCCACTTTTGCATTGTATATCTGTTTAGTCATTCTTTCATCATGCATTCTTTCCACATTCCAAATTCAAATGTAATATTTTGTTTCTTTTTAATTATAACGGTATTTATGGCCAGACTAAGTATATATATATATATATATATATATATATATATGTATCTCTCTCTCTCTCTCTCTCTGAGAGATTTGATTGTTTGTTTGCATTGAATAGGCTCCGAAAGTACTGAACCGATTTGAAAAATTCTTTTACTGACGGTAAGTTTTTTTTTGAGGCGGGGGAAATGCATTTCGCAGACTACCGGGTCCTTTGTTAGGGATTAGACCAAAGCAATGAGAGGTTAAGCCACTGAAGATAGCGCAACCACCAGAGTCAATCGCCGGCATGTGTGAAGACACGGCAAGGTACAGCCCTCGATGTGGAGAGGTAACCCATAGGTAATACTCCACTAAAACCACCCTCCTCCAATGTGCCCCTCGCTTATGGCAGGACGAGCGTGAGACTTAGAACGTAATTACGCCCACGCTGATGAGAATGCCCCGGGAAGCAGTACAAACTCACTTGGTCGACAGAGGGATGACTCCTTCGCTCCCTAGATGCTGAAGGGCCCCTCGCTGCAGGAGTATTATGGGAGGAGATTTTGCGCATATCTGCGTCTCCGGGACCCAGACTGTTGGCAAGCTACGCTAACCCCGGTTGCCATAGGCTATAAAAAAATCTTCTTAGATACCCGGTTGAAACCGAGGCGGGCGCCGCTAGTACTTTATAAGAGGTTAATCTGAAAAGTAATAATAAAACGGGATATATATTTAAATTAATTGTATAATTCCTCAGCATATTCAATTAAAACATGTAGAGTTCTGGGTAAAAATTAATTTTATTGTGGGATAAATTTTTTATACAATATGTCATGAAACAAAAGCGCCTGAAACAAGCCAACGAAGCGGAGCAGATAACGAAAAAGGCAGATATGATTAATTTAAGCCCATATAAATCATGAATATACCGCGAAGTACGATGCGGTCATACGAATCCATAAAAAGTTTGCACACTGCTAACCGCTTTGAGGTTTTGAATGTTGTATGCAAAATTTGAACGAAAACTATGGATTTTGTTTAAAAACAATACTAATATGAGCCCAGAAACATCTCATTAATAGGCATAGCCCATGCACGTATACTAAGCTCGACCAAAGCAAGCCATTCCTTTTTAGGATTCAGTTATTACTGGAGATAAATAAAAAAGGAGCTAAAGGACTAAGTTATGAAACTATGTTGCATAAGGCGCAATTTATTTAGTTTTTTTGGCAACAGTAGGTTGAAGTATTGTTCCGTGATAAATATTGACAACTTTATCATTAGTTAGCGCACCTTAGATATATGTGTTGCACGAGCTTTTTGAACTGAAACTTCTATATAGACGGAGTCTTAGGATTTTTCGCTCACGAAAAAGCGTCACGGCCGCGTGTTCTAATACTTACATATTTAAACTCGTGATATCTTTCGAATGGGATGTCCGAATTGAATAATTCAAAAAGTTATATAAAGGTATTGAGGCAGTCTTAAATATGAAGTAATTTATTTTGATAAGGATGAATACTAAGATACAAATAAAGACCTTTTCTAGCGGCAGCATTTAATTAAATTTTTAAAATAAAAGAACACATATACTTATAGTTATGCCACAATAACTATAATAGTTAGACATATGCTGTCACGACACTTTTTGTAACTAATGATGTGTTCTGCAAAGTCGTAGTACATTATAGACTTGCTATATGCCACTTGACCTTTCTGCATGCATGTATATATTTATCTTAAAAATTTAATATTATATTTTAAAAATCTATAAACATCTGAATTTATGCACTACCTACATCGCCAGATTAGCACAGAATATCCTATAAGTTAGGTTGCCTGGAAGAGATCGCTCTAAGCTGCTTATTGTTCTGCCTAAAAATACTGTAATTAATTTATTGTGTTATTTTAGTGAGCAATAACGTGTTATATCTATCTA
This sequence comes from Dendrolimus kikuchii, assembly GCA_019925095.2. Classification (NCBI taxonomy): domain Eukaryota; kingdom Metazoa; phylum Arthropoda; class Insecta; order Lepidoptera; family Lasiocampidae; genus Dendrolimus; species Dendrolimus kikuchii. The sequence goes on from CM034408.1 coordinate 9,539,451, forward strand.
TCTATCTAATTTTGCTACATATAATAATGTGTTTCTTGGTTTTGTATTATGTACTTATTATTTTTGCCAATAATAAGTATATAACACAAAACCAATTGTGAAATATTAAAACGTAGAATACAGTCCACAGACACACGTGTATTTTAGTTGTATTTATTATAAAAGCTATTGCAGTAGCGTTAGGATTAATGCCTTGCAAGTTACATGATTACTTGTTCCTTATAAAATTACCTATTATCAGTGTGCTTTATAAAGTGTCATAGGCGCCTAGTGGCATAGCCTTTTGAAATAAACAGAAAAAATATTTGTGACAGACCAGGGACTTAAAATTTGTTCATACATATAAGATTTTCTAATCCAACAAATAATGCTTCCACACGTCTTATTCAGTTTTATTCGTCAAAAGCAACATCAATATTTGACGCAGCAGAAATCGAGACGATTACCATCGAGGTGAACCGTTTCCAATAAATTGACCAAAGAAAAGGCTGACGAATACCCTTTTCTCGGATTTCATTTAAAAATATCGGTATCAAAGGTGAAATACGATTTGTTCTGACACAAAAGTTACCTTCAAAGACAGGTGGACTGGCCTCGGTCGACGGCAGGAAACGGACATTCAACTTGAATTTAGGGTTGCGAGCCACTCCACTATTTTAGTTCTAAGATATTTACCTGCTTGAAATCTTGAAAAAGCTGCTAAAGATTTTCTATTGCTGGATTACATACAGCAGATAGATCAACGGGCCGCCTTAGGGGAGCCGTCCACATATGACGTCACACGAATTTCAAGATGTTTTTGACCCCTCCCCGTCCTTGTCACAGTTAGTCACATTCGTGAGACATCTCCTCCCTCCTTAATATGACGTCACATATTTTGCAAATTTATATCAAGCAATTATTAAATTATAACACCATTTCCGTAATTAGCTTAAATATATTAGATTTCGAACTGTGACGTCACAAAATTTAGGCCTCCCTCTCCCACTCCTTGTCACACAATGTCACTATTCGTATACCCATCTCCCCCCCCCCCCATCCACATGTGATATTATGGATGGTGGATTCCTTATGGAAAGTGATTCATGTAGCTTTAGGAACGAACGTTGGCAACACCAGCGGTCTTACTAATGTGCTGCAAGCCCTTGGATATTCTACTTGAATGTAAGAGGTACTGCACTATTTTAGCTCTAAAGCGAGTGATAGATATGCGTGCAAGTACACCTAATTATAGCTCAACGATATTATTTGTTTCTGAAAGTTTTCGTTCGCGCGTTTAGGTGACAACGGCCAAAAAGGTCGTCGAATCATAAGTACGCATACTTGCTCGCACGTCTATCGTCTATCTAAGCTTTAGATTCTTGAAATCTTAAAACAGATGTTAAAGTATAAACGAAATTAACTAGAGGTGCAGTGCTGATTATCATGTTAAATCATGTCACGTCACGTCAAATACAATCCATGCATATATTTTTGATACGAAAACAACTTTCTAGTTTTTTCTTTCCTTTTTATGACAAACAAACGACTGTCAGTGTATAGCGTAAGGCAAGGAGCTATATCATATCCTGAATAAGGTAAGGCTAATTTTATCTAAGAAATCAATTTTGAAGGGGACGAATTTGTATGTATAATTCACAATTCCCGAAGACAGGGATATAAAAATTGTTATTTACGTTTTTGCTAAGACATAAAGAAAGAAGTGTTTCAACGTTATATTTGCGTAAAATATTTATTTCAAATTGCGACTCACACAATACAAACTGATAACAAAATAACAATAAAAGAAAGCCGCAATATATGAAATGAGGTTGGCACTCAGTGTTTCGCTGTGCCGAAACATGTTCCGACACAGCACTGGTTTTCAGTGCCCACCTCCATAACCTCATATGTCCTAAGACCCCAAGTATGTAGATGACTTTGAACCAGAAAATACATTAATAAACAATATATATATATATATATATAAGAATTATACAATAATATACCCAAACAAAACATAATAATAAAATTAAGTAAATATTAAGTAAATAATAAAAAATAAAAAATTACCTATAACTAAATGTTAGTGAATGTATTCTAGAAACTGTAAACAACTATAAGATATCTTAAGTATTACTTGAAAAATGCACATACAAATCATGGATATAAACCTAATTACAAATTCCATTAATTCCTGCCCCCAGGTAAGTAAAATCATATGTACCATTCATATAGAAGGACGTCAAATAAACTATAAAAGGCATCAGAATTAACTAAAAAAGAAAAGAAAAGTGTATGTATAAGGATGATATTAAGAAATAAAATATAGACAAATATAAAAATCAGTTCTTAAATATATCTAGGGTCTTCTTTCTGTAACTGTAATAAATATCTTTTATAGTGCAATTTGAAAGTAAAAATTGATTTCATTGCGTAGCAGCATGTTTAAAACAACCTCTAAAAGCAGCCGTTCTATGCTTAGCTGTTATTAGCGGCCTGGTAACAGATCGAATAGTATATTCTAATTTCATAGAATGACATCGAGTTAGCCGCCGCAGCACCCGCAGGCTATTTATTATTCAAATAGACGGGTAACTTAAGCTTGCTATTGTTATTATGGCAATTATTACTATTATTTGCCTAGTCTGTCATTGTAATAAATCAAACGTACAACAAAGCTTATTCAACATTTCAAATGCTTCAAAACCACAGTTTAAATGCTTCAATTGAATTAAGAAGAGAACGTTGCGATTCCATAAAAATCTTATGATATTATTGATTTTACAAGGAGCAAGTTAAACGATTTTTTTCTTTATATTCGTTTATCTCTGTCGGCACTTTATTTGCGCACGTCGGCAATAATCAAATTCGGCAACAGTTACAAATTATATTACCAAGAAATACTTAAAGTGTACTTTAGTTTGCCTGTATGCTGAACTCATGCAATAAAAAAATATAAGCATTGTGTGTTCAGCATTCAAGTAAAACAGTTCTTAGAGTTCTACGTATTTTGTTATATAAATCCCGCACGAACACAATAAATATTTTCGATATTGAGAATTATTTCCTAATTTCAAAGTTTTGTTGCCAACTGTCAAAATTAATGAACATTCTTCAACCTCTGTGGAACTTCTTACTACTTTTTTTTTTGGCCAGGGCAAATCCGTTTGAGGACTAAGTCGCGACAGGCACAGAAGCCTGGGGGGATGTTCGTGACCCGTATGAGAGTGTGGGATTCGCCAGATCGGGGGTGGCATTAGCGTGCCCAGTCAGAACTGGTGCCACACAATTGCTCCTCATTTGCACTCCCCAATTAGGGATACCCACTAAAACCCCTGGGTGTTCCGTCCTGCGCCTTATGCCAGGACTACGAGACTGCGGGATTCCCAACTCCGGGTGCCCTGGCAGGCGTGGGCCTCGCTCACTAGGCCTCTTCCAATGCCGGGGAGCTTCTCCCCCGGCGCCTACTCGGTCTTTTCCAGGCGTGGGGCGGTCTGTAACGCGGCCCACGGGAAGCGAGATGAACGCGCGCGGAACACTCGCGCTCTCATCTCAACGGCATTTGCGGGTGAGTGAGAACCCCTATACCCCTATACAACACCAGCGCCGCCCGCTTACGGCACGTCCTCTTTTGACGGGAGCGGAGCAGGGAAGTACGCTCACGCTCCTGTTCCGCCTCCTCCTTCGCAAACATAATTTGCTCACAGAAGGACGAAATGGCGTCCCATCCGGTTGAGCTCCCGACCATGGTGCGTACCACGGCCGGGAGCGAGGTGTCAATTCCGGTATGGGCGACGAGCTCCCAGTGCTGCTCCGTCCAGGCTGGACAGTACTGGAGTGTGTGCAGCGCTGTGTCCTCGTCACCCGTGGAACTTTTTACTACTACGTGAACTAGTGAATCAACACGCATTTGGCCAATTATTTTGGCGTGGGCATGGCAATGGTATGGCACGGAATTGACATAACGCAAGCGCAAATTCATCTTCGTCGCGCATTTTTGCATCCCTAACTGGCGACCTTCCGAAGCAAACGCAAACTGCAAACTGACTGGTATGGTGCGCAGGCATCGAAATGGTGCGCCCGAAGGTCGACAGATCCACCCAATTCAGTGTGTTCAAAATTGTGATTGATTTCTAATGATTGGTATAAAATTTGAATACAACGGCAAGATGCTTGCCACGCCAGCGCCAGACGTCATTTCTGTCTGATTTGCGCCTAAAACGGAGACACCATTCTAAACAATTTGTCAGATAAATAGACTACACTATTCGGAAGTACTATTCTGTGAGTTTAAGTAGAAATGTGTAACAAAACTAAATTTTCAAAAGAAATTGGGTATTTTAATTTTTATCGTAAAACCGATATTAACATTTTTTTCTTAAAATTATGGTTTAGTAATAACATTGACCTTAATTTGATCGTGTAACAAAATATAACTAAGAGGAAAAGAAATTGGAAAAAAGAAAAAAATGAGTACGCGCAATTTTCGTAAAAATAATCGTTCACGAGCCTTACAGGTAAGCTGAAACGCCTTTAGCCATTAAAACAAATGGAAATTTAAACAGCTTGACTGTTAACCAAAAATTATGTTGAATCGATCTGGGTATTAAGGTTGGCTCTGCTAGTATATTTATGACCCTTAAAATTTCATAGCGATTCGCGTGAATCGCCCTCGGCGCTGTAGCTAAGTAGATTTGATCACAGAGTATTGATTTGAATGGCTATCCGCGCCGTTTGGAGGTAGACATTAAAGAGAGACATTAAATTTTTTGGGTCCGTGGTCTTTTTGACGAAATTGTAAACCGAAAAAACGTCGAAAATAACGCAGCTATTCTTATAAAAGAGATTGATTGATTGAGAAAAGAGAATGAATAGCATGTACTGTACTTTTTATAATCGGCAGACATATATATATCTCCAAGCTAACCCAGTTAAGGTTGTTTTATGGGTAATATACAACGTACAATTCTTGATCCTATTCCAGACACCCAGACTACTTGTATCTCACAGTTATATTTATGAAAAACTACTGGGTCCTATGTATATGATTTTGTAGAAGATTATTCTACTTTCGCTACAAAATGGTGTAATGGCGAAAAACTTGAAATTTATGGGTGAACGCCATATATGTAATTGAAGGATGCAGTCGGTTATACAGTGTAGTGTGTAAGCGCATTAGAGAGATCTTCAAAAATCGTAACAATTTTCATTAATGACACTTGACATTTGATTAAGTTTTTTATTTTTCATTCAGTCTCCGCTTAATTTATTTAGAATATTTTGCACAGTTATAAAAAAAAAAAAACTTGTAATCAATTGTTTGCGCTTATGCTTTTAATTTGATACTTCTCATTTATACCTGTCAGTATATTGTTACGACGTAGGTGCCGACAAAGACAAATTCACACGTGCATACCTTTAGAAACACATTTTATTACCTTTTCGGCATTTGGACTTCTTTTGTTTACTTTGTGTTTAACAATTTTGATTAAAAAGCAGCCCATTATGTATTCTAATCTTTTAGGGCCTATTGTTGTATTGTGATTACTGCCAGGTGTCTCGGATTTAAAAGTACAAACTGATTCTAAGAAATTCGGTCCACGCGGCAGACATATTGCATCTGTGCAGTATAAAGCAATGCCCCAATGGAGAGATGTGACAGTCGAGCGATAACCACAAGCGAAGCAAGACTTGTGTACATTCGGTAATCTATTTAGTGACGGACTTTGCGCGTATATTTAAATTACGATCTTCTGCATTACGTTTGGACTTATTGCGTTCGGTTATATTTGTACCTGTGTTATACATGTTTGTATAGTTCTAATAAACTCTATAATAATTCCAACGGCATTTTAATTCAAGTCCTGCAACTGGTAACCATATGAACGAGTATCCTGTGGAATAATCGAATCAGTCTACGTGACGATGCGAATTAATATCATACGTTATTTCAACGAGTGAGACCCCTTCCTTGTGCCAAAATGTATGTTACAATCGTAGCCGTTTACAGACGTTTCATTCCTTGATAAACATGCCCCACTTTTTTGTATTTGTCCATATTCTTGCTCCATTTATTGAATTCAGATTGCTTGCTTATTTCTCGACGATTTGTATTCATTGTTAAGTGTAATAAGTGTTTTAATGGGTACAATTTGTTTATTTTGTATGTATTCTTAAATATAATTATCTTAAGTGTTTGATCCTAGTTGCATATGGGATATTTCTGATTTAATATACAGCCATTTTCGCTCTTTTGTTACATTTCTATAGGTTCGCATTTGACCAGTGTCAATGTTTACCTAGTAGATACCGATTTTCTTGTGAGTTAGAGGCTTTGCAGGAACTAGTAAGCAATTTGTCGTAAGTAATAAAGTGAGTCTTATCGAACTGCCTAGTGGCGTCAGTCAAATATTATCTATTCTAATATATAAAGCTGAAGAGTTTGTTTGTTTGTTTGCTTGAACGCGCTAATTTCAGAAACCACTGGTCTGATTTGAAAAATTCTTTCAGTGTTAGATAGCCTATTTATCGAGGAAGGCTATAGGCTATATATCATCACGCTAAGATGAATAGGAGCGGAATACCAATGAAGAATGTTTCAAAATCGGGGAGTTTTCTTACTTACTTTTTTCTACTATTCCACGCGGACGAAGTCGCGGGTAGAAGCTAGTAGCTTATAATTTTGGCTAAGGATTTTGTTTGAAGATTATTTTAAGATTTGAATATTTGTAGATACTTGATGGTACTTGACACTGGTTAGACAAACAAGTCTTGCAGATTCATATTAAGAAAGCAGAAAAAGTATCTACATAATATGTTGATATAGCACTCGAAGAAAAGAACACATTTCAATACAATTTGCAGTTCAATCTTCATTTCTTTCTGGTATTACAAAATACCGATACGAGATACGAACTTTGACATTGACTCGCTACTTTTTACCCTTAGATATTGGATAAGAAAGTCGATTCAATGTAAAGAATTGCACAAGAAGGCGCATAAACCTTCGGCACGATAACATCAGCATGACTACGCACAAAACCGTTGGAATCGTACAACCTATTTTTATTCTGCAAGCTCATGTAGGGCCAAGTGTGTCATTAAGTTGTAAGTTTATAATGGAAATCAATTTTATTGAGTCTTCTACTAGGGTATATATATTGTTCGCATAATGAGACTTTTATTTACATTGCAAAATAACGATTTAATTATAAATGGAATTTGTAAAACTAAATAACATCTTCAGTGTATGTAATTTTGATTTTAGTTAGTACTGCGTATATCTAACATAATTCAGTTTCTACTTTATTTTTACTTTTAGATATTAAGTTGGTTTTCTAGTACTTATTTTTATATATTTTTTTTATTACAGTTAAGTAAATTAAATAAAAATACAATTAAGTACATATTAAACACAATACGTATGTAGCTCTCTTCAAATTTTAGGTTAGGTTTAAAGAAATTTATTTCCCATAAGAACATTTAGTTTACTTAAGTACAATGAGGTCAAAAATAATTATTAACTAATATAATTTTCACGTATTCTTTTAACTAGGATTAGATTCTATGTAGTTCGGACTATAACTATATTAATTTTAAGAAAATAACGAGGATTTTAATTGATATAGATACATTGATTAGATAATATAGCGACAAGCTCCTTTATTCTTAAGTAGTTTCTGCCCGGGACTTCGTCCGCGTGGAAAGTTTTTTAACTTTCCCACAGGAAGTCTTTATTTTTCGGCATCAAAAGTATCCTATATATTGACCAGGGACATAAGCTACCACCATACAAAATTTCATTTAAATCGGTCCAGTGGTTTCGGAGATTAGCTCGTACAAACAGACAAACAGAGAAACAAAAATTTGAAAAAAAAATCAAAATTAGTTTTATTTCACTTCTTACATCCCCCTGACTCGTGTTTTAGCATTTTTATTATTGTACAGAAATTCGACTTCTACAGTTTTATTATATGTATAGATATGCGATTATGTAAAACTAAATTCTCTGCTACTATTGCATAATTAACTCTTTTTTTTAAATACGCCTATAAACCTCGTATAACGATTATCAGTAAGTAATTCGCTGAATTAACAAGAAAACAATTATAAGATTATTTAATAGAGATAACTTTCAAAAATTTGGTTTCGTCATTTTTAACAGTGAACTAGGAGATTTCGGGCGAATTGAGAAGGAACCAGAGATAAGTAAATAAGATGGATAAGATTTAAATGGTGACGGTTCACCATAACCATAAAGCAAAATTGCGCCCTCTCTCGGCTGCAACATAAATTATACATTTCGCAGAACGTTCCGATTTCAAATTGGTAATAAGATATTGCCGGTTACCTTTTGGGAATATTCTGGAATGGCCAAAGATGACTTGAAGCTTTTTAATAATATTTGAAATTCTCCGAACGCTTTTATTGGAAAAAATAGCAGTGAATCAGCATTTTAAATTGTTCTAGATAAAATGTATTTATTTTTAAATTCGTTCATCGTCATTCAATCATCAAAAAATTTGTAGAATTTCGTATAATTCCCATCCCATCTTTCCGATCTCATTCTCCCATTCCGTTCCACTGTTCCATCCGCTTCATCCCATAATAAATGCTGGCTATATATTGGCATTAGATGAACAATTTTATCCGTGCAGGAACGGAGAAAGAATACAATTTCCTGCGGCCAGACGGCCTGTCGTAAGAGGTGACAGAAGAACCCACAGTCAGGTGGTAGGGCATTTGCCCGACTGGATGGCGACCACCCCTGCTCTAAACTATGTCTCCATAACAACCTTGAGTTGTGTTCCGTCATTAGTGACCAGGTTCCAGTCTCCCTTAAGAGAGCAGCAGCGCATTTGTAGCACCTTTGGTGTTGCAAATTTCCATAAGCGATGGTAACCGCTTTCCATCAAGTTAGTTACAATTCTGTAGTATGTACATTAGAATTTTGTGTATGTACATTATTAATATCATTATTTAATCTAGTTACCGAAATACGGCTAGCTCTGTGGGTTAGAGTGAGAGAGGAGGAGCCTGCCTACCGCTGCCGTATGCGTGAGAGAAAGGGAAGCCAGACAGCCTAGCGCCGTAACGCGCTTCGTAACGAAGGGGTTTACCCTCCCATAAGAAGTACTCACTTCAAAATAAACATGAAATATTGAAGGATAGAAGAACATAAAATATTGAAGAACTTGTGTTGTGTTCCGGCATTAGTGACCAGGTTCCAGTCTCCCTTAAGAGAGCAGTAGCGCATTTGTAGCACCTTTGGTGTTGCAAATGTCCATAGGCGATGGTAACCGCTATCCATCAAGTGGGCCGTCTGCCTGTCTACGGAACTCCTGCAATAAAAAAAAGGGATAACACTAGAATTAATGAATCGCATAGTGAAAAAGTCTGTAAAGTCTGTTGAAAATATGAATGGCATTGCATAATAATTCGCAGATTATTGTGATAAAAAAATCTACAAGCAAAGTATAATTGGTAAAGCCTAATTATTATATCAATTAAGTAATATATCAATATTTTTTTATAGCTGGAGTACTGCAAACAGGCATACGGCACACCTAATGGAAAGTGTTTACCGATGACCTGGGGTCAGTATTTTGTAAAGGAGTTTATATGTGGAATACAATATAATTAATATTAGTCAATTAGGTTTAGTCATCTTTGTTGTATAAGTTTATGATACTGTAAATAAATAAATTTTCAAATATATCTAGGTAAGTTATTTTTTTAATTTTCTATTACGTCAACTCAAATTTTATCAAGAATATACGCAATCTCACTTGAGTAAATTGACTGTACCAAATAAGCTTACACACACAAATTGTTAAGCAAAATGTAAATTAAGAAACTTATTTGCTTGATCTGATTTTAGGACCACTTTATTAAAGTTTCTTAATTAAACTCAGCCGTTGTAATCAAGACTGTCATCTTGAACTGCTCTGATTGAAAACAAAAGCGAAGTATGTATCTGTTCATGCAGCGACGAGTTCTGTAGGGCTGATGAATGTTCTGTCTTGTCATTTCGTCGGTGAACCTCAAAAAATTTATATACGAGTAATACTAACAGCCCATAAACGTCCCACTGCTGGGCTCAGTCTTCCCTTTATAGGGGAACGGACTATATACCCCCAGCCACGCTTTCCCTAGGCGTGGCGGGTTTGACACATTGGTTATCTCGATGTGCAAGTTTCATCACAATGTTTTGCGTTCACCGTTAGTATATGGGGATTGTAACAATATGTGCATTAGGTGAGAAAACTGCCTAAGTGATGAATGCTTTGCGACCAGTATTCGAAGCCACTCCTTTTGAGTTTGGGACGCGAGTATGCCAATCACAGCTTACTGGCACTTTAAAAAATCTTTAATCAAAAGTCCTCAAAGTAATTGAATCAAAGATAATTTAATTTTTGTTTGAAGTGCGTTTCAACTCTACAACTTTTATTTTTTTACAATTTTCCACGCTATCTGTACATATAGTAAAATTGTAGAGGTCGAATTTCTGTACAATAAAAAAAATGCTAAAAACCGAGTCAGGGAGGTGTAAGAAGTGAAATAGAACTAATTTAGATTTTTTTTTTAATTCTTTGTTTCTCTGTTTCTCTGTTTCTCTGTCTGTTTGTACCGACTAATTTCCGAAACGACTGGACCGATATAAATGAAATTTTGTATGTATGTATAATCTACCACGATTATATCTCTGGTCAACATATAGGATACTTTTGATCCCGAAAAATTAAAGACTTCTCGTTGGATAGTCAAAAAACCGCACCACGCGGACGAAGTCGCGGGCATCAGCTAGTAGTTCATAAGTTAGTAGATATATTTTTAAAGACTGGTAGCGCATATATACCCACGTCTTGATTTAAATAGAAAAGACATTCAAGACTTGTATCTTGAATTACTGTTTGATGTAGAAGTTTCTTTGACTTTTCACTGATTCTTCGATTTTCTTAACTTCGAAACCTCGTTCTAAGCAGCTATCTCAAAAACACCTCACTAGTTTTTTTAAACTAGCTATGTCCGTGACTTAGGTTGCGTCGGAGTACAAATATTTATATTCATATCGAAACGTAATATTATAAATTTAAGATGTTTATATTATAATTGAATATTATATTTAATGTGCTTTTTTAGTGCCTAAAATATTAACTAAAATTCATTTAGTTGTTATGGTACTTATTCGAGATGAGCGAACACTAGGGAAGTCTGTATACATCCAGCTGTATATGCCCGGATTTCCACAGAATACTGAAGGAATGTATCCGGGCATCGGAATAAAACCGCTGGTTAGCAAATAGCTCAACTTTGCGCGTCCGATGTTGTGTATTCAAAAAGTAATAAATATGAATACATATAACTTACATAGCACGTAGTTTACGTCCGCTAGCATGCCGCACTTTACACAATCACAGAAATTATAAGTTCAAAGTTCACTGGGCCGGCCTTTGATATTGTTTTTATATTAAAAGTATGTTGAGAAGTTTACTGTCCCAGGGTTCGAAGAGAAGTCTTGCAGCCGCGCCGTCACCGCTGCATTTCGCGCGTACTCGGTGTTGGGGGGAGGGAGATAGACATATATACACATTACTATAGTAGAGAGAGAGAGAAGAGTATACTATGTAATGTATGAAAGTGTAATCTGGCAACCATGCTTGATTTTCCCGCTTAAATAATAAACACCAGCAGTTACGTATTGTAGATTGCAAGTTAACAACGAATAGATAATGAATGTATTATTGTAATATTTTTTAAACTTAAAAACAGCTGTGGCACAAGTATTTATATTTTTTTCTATTTAAAAAAAGTTAAGAATGATGGCAATTACGTTTAAATCTGTTTTATTCTAATTAGCAAATGGAATGTAGATTATACACGAGATGAGATATAAATTTTCGCAGCGAAATTGTAAAGTCTAATACATGTATTTGAGAAGAGGAAGTGCGAATCTTTACGAATTATGAAAATGAGATGAAATTTAATATTTTTTTTATTGAAAAGTCATTTGAAAGTCAAATGCGGCAATGGCTGCTTGAAATACGATATATGTATAATTATACAATATAAAAAAATGTGTGTGTGTGCAGTTCGATCACACGCAGTAGAAGTGAAACAAAGTGAGAAAAGGGGTGGGAGGGATTTCCAAATTTCGTGACGTCACATTTCATATATCGTTACAATAGATTTCAGCTTTAAAACACGAAATTTGAAGTATTAACAAAAAACTGCAAAACATTTCCAACTCTATCTGTATGAGAGTAGTGTTTAAATGATTAAATATAATTAATTCTATCTTATTCTCCCGTAGGCTTAGTCCTGTACATTTATGTGTTCATCTCTTTTTAGTGTCGCTTTTTCGTTTCATCGAGTTTCAAATAACAACTATTCTAAAGAGGTTTCACTTATAAAAACCATACATACGGATTGAGAACCTCATCCTTTTGGAAGTCGGTTAAAAATGCAGAGAACAGAATGTGGAAAATAGAAGTGATGTATATTATACATCCCTGGACTCCTCTGTATAGAAGAGCACAGGTTATTGGAATAGGGTGGAAGTTGGAAGTTAAAACATTCAAAAGAACACGCAGTTTATGCCGTTTTTTCACAGAACATTAAAAGGTAAAGCTTTGAAGACGAAGACAACGTATCGCCTTCCTTAATCTTCCAGACGTTCATGGGTGATAACCACTAATAATGAAATAATATTACTTTCACGTGATAACACGTGAAAGTATTATAATTTTTTTAAGTAAATAGAATAAATATTTATATGAAACTGATAAAATCCTATATTCTGGTTTTCGTAACCTAATCTAAGTAAACAAGAAATCACTTGTTCTAGTATCATTCCAAATATTATCCTATTTTCGACCGTAATTGGGAAGGATGGAGTATCATAATACTCCATAATAGGTGCTAATACACCTGATGAGACCCTTTTGTAACTGCATATTCTTGTAAAGAATCCGATCCACTTGGTTTCATTCAGCGACGTCCTATTGTGAGGAACGGTCTAATTGAAATCTGCTACCCGTCATTGTCGATAGGATTCAGTTGGCTCGTTACAATTATATTGTTTACTAGGATATGCCCACGATTTCGTCCACGTTTGACTTGAAATTCCTTCGGGATTCCCGGGACACAAAGTATTGTAGCATTTAAATACATAATGAAGGCTGTCGTTTTAGTGAAAACTGTGTCGGAATAAGCTAATTTTTATGCACCCGAACTTCAAACCGCTCCCGAGATAATTCCCGAGGGATTCCCAGGCTAAAAAACGTCACACATTTTATTACATAAAATTTGCTATCGATAAGTGAAAAAATCACATTAGAATTCGTTTTTTTTAATTTGACCATTTTAAATCCTGCCCAGAAAAATTTCCGCGGGATTCCCAAAATAAAAGTAGTGCAAATTTTGAGTCTAAGAATTTGCTGTCGATCAGTGACAACTGCATCGATATCGACCCAGTAGTTTTTACGTGAATCCTGAACAAACACAAACCGACAAACAGACAAGAAATCTAAAAAATTGCATCGTGTTTTCCGTCGTTTATATAGTCTATTCCTGTAGAATTTTTTTTCAGATAGCTTTAATGTACAAACACGACATGTTTAGAATTTTATAATATTATAGAATAGAATAGATAAGAAAAAATCACTATTTTATAATCACTGATTATTTTTTTAATAAAGATTTACAGTCTTATTCATATTGAGTTACAATAGGTTTGAAGGCTTTTTTACGGGTCTTAAAGAAACCTATAAACTTACTCTAAGTCAATATGAATAAGACCGTTACACGTTACCCACGTATAAAGCGCTGCAAAGGTGGAGGGCAAGTATTTTCCACACACCTAACTCAGTTGGACGTGGCGTATTCATTCACACGCCGCCCAGGTGCACTAATCACCCAGCAATCAGTAAAAACTACTCATTGTAAAGGAATGCAGACAGAAACACCTCTGCCGGGTCACGCTATCGGCTCAACTGTCTTCCCAAGATCATAGCTTGATCATAACTAGAGGAATGCCAGTTATTAGGTAGTTTCAAGAGATAACTAGCAATCAGACAGTGGGATGTGCTCAAAGCATTCCTACTGCGATAAAAGTTTGGTCTGATGAAATCTCGAATAGAAATGGTCATCAACTAGTGCCTAATAATTTTATTTAAAAAATATAAGTTTCCTTCAAAGTACAAAACCAAAATATACAAAAAAGAAGATACGATAAAAGTGTAGTTGACATAAACAATAAAAATGCTTTTATAGTAACAAGATAAATTAGAAAAGTGTATTAACAACTGTAAGGGTATTAAAAACTTTACGCCAAGTCTAGAGCTCTTTACAAATAAGATAGACCATAAACAATGTAGGTACTAACTAAGTCATAAAAGCTTGTACAAGTATTTACAAGGAAATCTGAGATCGTGTTGATGTTTCCATCAGAACGGATATCGTAAGGAGACCTCGTCAAACGTTATGCGGCTTACAACTTCCCATTTAAGGCGTGTTAACATTCTCCTAGCTATAAAGTTTTCGGTTTTGTGAGTATTTAACCAGCGAAAAAGCGTTCAGCCTACTCAAAACATCTCACCGCCATTGTGTTGGTTCATTTTAACAGACATTAACTGGAATTTACGAGGGGCCAATTTTGGATGGGATTTAAGCACTGCCCTTTAACGTCGTTCCTTCTGGTTTGTTCATTCATATAAAATGTTGTAACGAGCATATTTTTATTGCTATTTGACTATTTATTGCTAAAGCAATATCTTGTTGAGGGTGCTGTATCTAAGATATATCTCAGTATACAATATTTAACTGGAATTAAGAATTTAGACACTTTAAGCCGAAGTGAGACGGTTCATTTCTGTCTTTAAATTTGGATGGAAATATGGCATAAAAGCTACAAATATTAAAAGTGATGAAACCTGCACATCAAATAACCAATTTGTCAAACCTGTCAAGGCACCTTCGACCAAGCGACCTAGCGTGGTGGGTATAATGACCGTTCCCGTAAAAAAATAGAAAGCCCGAACCCAGCAGTGGGACCTTTAGGGACTATTATTATTATTACTAGGCTACAAGAACTATTTCTCTTGTTTAACATTTTTGTCCATATCTTCTTTTTAACGAGGAGAAATCGGATTGAGGATTTGCCACCGTGGGGGAAGCATGTTGGAGCCGTGTAGGATTCTTCACGATGGGGTTGCACTAGCATCTCGGAGGAAGTAGTATTGCAACCCGAGTTGAGGATACCCACTGAAACTCATCGGTGTTTCATTCTTCGACTTTAACCTAGGGCCACTGGTAGATTACCCACTCGGCAGAGTCGTGGATACCTACCATAACTTTCATAAAATGAAAACTAAAACATACTTATTTCTCATGCTGAGTCTCTAAGACATTAATTTGCGTTAAAATAAATGTGCTATTAACATAAATTCATGTTATTCTCGTAATCGGGAGAATGTAATTATTTTCGTTGCTTTGATGTAATTAAGTTTTTCTTTACGTTTTACTTACCTACCTTACCTCAGATTAATTACAAAGAAGCGTTATCTTTTGTAATTACTTTGGTGTGATCTATTTCGCTTAAATGTCACTGAAATAGAGAAAAATAAATTAGTAATTTTCATATCTAAGTAGATATTATTTCTTTTATATTTTAATAATATTATAAAATAATGATGTTGTATAATTAGGCCGCACATGGAGTACCCGCTTACCAGACAGACCCCCTTAACTCCACCCAGCGTCGTGCCGTTCGTATGGTCAACGATCCCATACTAACAGAGGTTTTAGAATCGCTTAGCCTTTGGAGTAATGCGTCTCTCTGCGTATTCTACTGCTTGTACAATGGGGAATGTTCCGAGGAATTATTTGATTTGATGCCAACGCCTCATTTTTACCACCGTACTACTCGCCATCGACGGGAAAGTCAATCCCCATTGCTTGACATGCTTGAACTCCCACGCTCAACCACGCAACGATTCTTTAGAATGAACTATTCCGCGTAAGAGAATGATTTGAAGGGAACTTTCCGCCAAGGCTTTCCTTTTACGCTACGAAATGGGGTTGTTTAAAAAGGGAGTCATAAGTTTCTTAGAGGCCGGCAACAACCCTGGTCTTACAAAATTCCATAGGTGACGGAAACCTTCCATCGAGTGGTCCATCTGGCTGTTTGCCTGTATAGGCAAAAGTGTTTCTTCTTCAGACTTTATAATCTAAAGGGAGCTAGTTCCTTAGTTTTCTATCAGATATACAGCAGCGAGTGGGCTTCGGAGGTAGGTATATTTACAATCATATTTTTTTTATATCATGGGTTCAGCAGACAGACGCCCCACTTGAGATGGAAAGCGTTTACCATCCCCTATGGACATTTGTAACAACAAAGGCGTTATCAATGTGCTGCCGCTCTCTAAAGGGAGACTGAAACGTGGCTACTAATGTTGGAACGCAACTCAAGGTTGTTTTATCCTGCACGGATAAAATCTTGTAAAATCTCCTATAGGTTGGTATACTAATAAAATTGATATACATAATAATATCTATCTGTGGTTTTGAAATAAATGCCACAATGTAATAATGTAACTGTCAATAAGTGATATTTATACGATGCCTAACCATAAATGGCGGTTTTTAGACTTTTTATCTCTTTGTCTATCTGGAAGTTTGTCTTAAACGAGTTCCGAAACGGCTTGATTATTCGAATTAGAATATATCTGTACCTATATAGGTGGCGAACACAATTGATATAACATTAACAGCCCATAAATGGCCCATTACTGGGCTCAGGCCTCTCCATTGTTTCTGTGAACAAACGGTGTACCTGCCACACTAATACAAAACAGTTTGGCGGGTTTCATACATCGGTTATGCTATTATAAAGGTTTTACATTACGATGTTTTCCTTCACCGTTAACATCTAGTACTTTTAAAAACATACAAATCTTCTTAAAAATGCTGTTTAAGTGTTTCGCGTCTAGGATTTGAACACAGGTTTTTGAAATTAGATGCAGGCACGTTATTCACTTAACTACTATAACTCTTTATTTCTTCAGTCTAAAATTTTTAATTCTCTATATGTTGTTCTCTATATATAACCTACATGTTGTAATTAGTCTTAAATAGATGGAAACATAAAAATGGCATTAGGTGGAACTTGTCTAGAAACAATAAATAATTTAATCAATACAATAAAGATGAAACATCACACGTAAAATTTTTACACGGTCAGCAAAATATATATTTGCAGCGTAATAAAAAAATGCTATGTCCAAATGGATGTGTTACAAGTGATCTGAGATATGATATCGAGGGAAGCAAAATTTGAGAATGGGCTGCTGCTGGTGACATTTGGAACAGACCGTGCCACTTTATTGGCAAACCGTGTCGAGCGGGCTCCGTGAAAAAATACGAGATCACCTCGAAACGTGGCATTTGGCTGCCAGTAATATTATGTGAAAGCGAACAACGATTGCCCATCTGTTTCGCCTTTTTCGCAGACTTCATAATTTATCTACACCAATCTATACCACATTAATAATATCTTGAAGAGGTAAAGTAGTAATACTTCGACTGATTATTGATTGAGATACCTGATTCGATTTTGAAAGTTCTTTCACCGGTAGACAGCTACATTATTCCCGAATGACATAGTACAGTATTTAAACGCACGCTCTTTTATACGTATACTATAATATCCCCGTCGCTACGTCACGAGTGAAACCCGAATAAGTAGATGTGTTTAATAAAAAAAACTTAATATATGTATAAACCTTTAGTGTACAATTAACTAACTGATGATGAAAACCGCTTAAAAATCCGTTGCGTAGTTTAGGAGGAGTGAGCGGATAAATAGACAGACAGACAGACGCGGAAAGCGACTTTGTTTTATACTATATGAAGGTGTTTTGGGATTTTATTGTAATACAGGTCAAATATCTAATTAAAGGTTTGATTGGATTGATTTGATTGTAAATACAATAATAAAAATGAATGTGTAGTGGTAGAGGTATTATTTATTGAAACAACCACTTACTTTGTGGTGTATATTTTATATTATTTGGGTGTTACGTAGGTAATAATATTGACATTAAAAGATACAATAAATTGACTTTCACAATGATGGCTTTACAATGATATAACAATTTCATGTAGCTTGGCAGCCATTATGTGCGACCATAGATGCGTGTGCGACTCAATGTGGTTCAGTGAAATTTTAAAAGAGGAAAAGATGTTGACTCTGTATATCCAGAAGTTTACTGATCATTTTGATGCTGGAAAGGACTGGTATTTGAAACATATCGTGTCCCCTTTATTGACAATTGGCATCGGACAAACTCAAACGAAAAACATTCATACCGCATTGGCGGGCACCATTTTGCTACTAGCAATATTGCGAAACAGTTACCCCGCTGCATTTCAAATTTTGTTTCTTGCTGGTCTGTCTGAACTTTCGTAACTGTTTTAAAATATAACCTTTTTAAAATGGTCATATCTCTGCCTGTCCGCCTGTGTCAGACTTCAATCTACATATAATACAATAAGGCCGTGACCCTATTAGACGAACAGTGAGTGGCGTACTGTTTCGGCGTAGTGAGGGAGCTGCGCCACAGACCGTGTGCATCGTTTGCTGCTAATCGGCCGCTCACTGAATGAGCCGGTAAGCAAAAAGTCGCAAACTGCGTACATTACGCGCTGTATTGACACACCATTTAACAGTTATAGGGAGACAAACTGGAAGCAGACAGTTAGCCGCTCACTCTTCGTCTAATAGGGACACGGCTTAAATCTGTAGAAGGATTGAATTTGTATAATTAATTTACAAAAGGGGAAAAACTTAATGAGTACTGAAGTCCATATGGTAGAAGTGAAAACTTCGTTAAAATGACTAACACTCGCCGAACAAGTATAGCAGTAACGGGTCCACTATATCTCTCTCGCTCCCTTAGTCGACTCGAGTCAACGTTACCCGAACGTACTTGAACGAGCGTTACATAGCCGAGCGAGATGCGTGACGATTCAGTCTTTTCAATACCTACAAAATAAAGTGCTCAGTACACCTAAAGAAGATTTCATTTCAAAATGTCTGGGTAGCTAATCGGGACCAGCAGGTGCCAAAAATACAACTTGGAATTTTTGTCTGACTGTTAGGGTAGAGCATCACGCGAAAACTACACACGGATTTAAATGAAATTCGACACAGAGTTATCCCGGGAAGATACTTTTTATTCCGATAAATGAGGTCGTTTCTGTGTAATAGATAATACTGCCAAAAAGGCGGCGCTGCGTTCGCTTTTTTTGATACTACCTCCTCAATTTCTTTATATACTTATACATGTACTCTGTGTCTCAATTCACTGACAAACACCTTTATGGCAACACGAAAGAAGATTCGCTGGCACTGCTGGTGTTATATAAAACAGATCATAATTACATAATCTACACATACAGATAAATAAAATTGAAGTGTCTGTTTGTAATGTCATAATAAAAATGTGAATAAAATCAGGGGGATAATGTGGACCAGCAGATACCAAAAATAAAAATTTTGGAATTTTTGTCTGCCTCCCTGTCTGGATGTTCCAGCTAATCTCTAAAACGGCTGGGCCGATTTTAATAGGACGTCATTGGCAGATAGCTTATGTTATAAAGAGTAACTTAGGCTACTGTTTTTAGGGTTTAGCTACTAAACAATTTAAATTCGAATAGCTTATTCGATTTAAGACTTAAAACTAAAAATAAACTGTTAATTTTGTAGATTACCATTTTAATATTAGTAGTTAAAAATACGAAATGTAATAAATAGACTTCTACGAAATTAGAACCTATTTTATACTTTATAAATAAATTATGCGGTAATGTATTCTAGTTTCTGCTAAAATATTTGCTGTTAAAATTAACATTAGTTATTCTGCGCATATTTGAAGTAAACGAAGTAAAATACCCGGTTCTCCGTGTTCAGTATACTCAGTGTTTGCATTCATCAAACCAAATAATTACAATATTCCTTCGATTACAATAGACTGCATTAGACAGTTTGTGGTTGTTAACAATGAATCAGCAACAATTTCCAAAGCATTTAGCTCAAGAGCAATTTATGCAGATATGTAACAAAGAAACTTGTTTAGTTAGTACAAACAGAGAATGGACAAATAATAAAAGTGACTATCTGCGAGTCGGAATTTCGCTTTGAGGGTTCCTTTATATTTCTAAAATATACTATTTTTCACCTTTGTTTATTTTTAGAGTAAACACTCATACAGTTTATATTGCGTAAATTTTCTATCTAGGCACTATTCGCCCCTAGAAAATTTGCTTAATTCTATCCTGGAAACTATCCAATTTTCCGGTATAAAGAGTATCTTATGTCCATTCTCGGCACTGAGACTACCTACATACCTATACTATACTATAGTTTTTTTTCGTGAAAGCGTAACAAACAGACAGAGTTACTTTCCCATTTATATTAGTATCATAGATTGATTGTGTTAAGTATCAGTGATGATCCAATTACAACACTCGCTAGCCGCTGTTACTGTATGGCCGCGCAGCACTTAGTCCGTACAAAATATAGCATATTTATGTTTTCTTTCTATCATATAGGATTTTTTAAATAAAACAACAAAATAAGGACCCTTATTATGTCGCAATGTCTGTCCGTCACCCGTTCAGGATACAGGCTAACTATGTGATGACCCGGTAGTGACATTTTACTCTGCCACTAGTCAGTAGATACTCGTAAATGAAACGTGTACCTTATGTGCCGCTTCGACTTATAGCGTACTAATGCTATCTATCTATACTATATTAACAATTAATAATCGTTATTTTCGTCATTTTTCGAATAGTTAACAGATGACAGACGAGACTTAACACGCAATCTACCTGTTAAGCTTTTGCGGAAAAACTACTAGATCGATTTTGCTGTAATTTTGTACATATGTAGTTTTAATACCGAAAATAAATAAATATATATTTTTCATGGGATAGTTTGCGATATAAAATGAACATAAAAATATAATACAATGTAACAACCTGTAGATATTAATACTTGATCTTTAAACAAGAAGCACGCACTAGAGTTAACCAAGCTCTGGTTAAACATATAAAGGTTAAATAAAGTTCCCAATAAGCTACTTGCAACTTATTTATAGAATAAAGACAACATTTGCGTTTCACAATTGACAAATAGCACTAACTGGCAAATAAAGTACCCTGTAAACTATATGTCAGATCAAGTGGCCAATTGCAACTCTATTTGCCATATAAATTAGTCGACTGCCATAATATCTGGTTGACAGCTGTGATTCGAATAATTACTGTTGAAAGTTTTTTTTTTTTTTTGTGAATGTATATTTGTAAAATGGAAATATTTGATACCATTGAAGACGAATTAGATGTATGTATCGTTTAATTGGACCGCGAAGGAATCCTATGTTTTGCTAGCATATGCAAGCATTGGATGTACGGATTTTAGGATAAAATTTTCACTTAATATAGATGCTGTAGGTTATGTATATTTATTATTTAAAATTGAATATTATGTAACGAAACAAAATCTGAAATTACGCCGACTCTGCAAACATTTATGTTGCAATTTTAACTTTGAAATTGACGTTCCGTTTACACTAATACAAAAAATAATGTATATGCTGTTTTGATCAATAAAACATTAAGGCATGACATATTTCAAGCTGTATTTATATAAACTGTATATTTTTTTTTATAAAATGTACATTTAAATGATTAAAACATATTTTCACGTGTATTTACAACACATAATGTATTTCCTAATATACGTATTTAGTAAAACGGAACTACAAAATGCGACGTTGCCAAACCTACTAACTAGTAAGTGGTCAATAGCTATGTGCCAAATAAATTTATAGGTAAGATGATGGTGAAACGCAATCAGGACTAACCAAAACTTTTATGTGTCACATAATTAATTTGTTAAATAGCTATTGGATACTCTACTTGTACATTGTGAAACAGACCCATAGAGTAATTATTGGTAAGCCGCCTTTTTATTAATTTAATAAAAATTTCGACAAAACGCTTTTCTATGTGTTATATTAAAAATGTGTGTAAGAATGGGCCTAAATGGCGCTCTGTTGTTCGTGCCTATCTGCAAGGGAACTGGCGTGAAGTTATGTATGTATGTATGTATGTATATTAAAAATATTTCTGTTTTAGTTTAGAGAGTAATAACATTTTGATTGATGAACGTCCGTCTGCAACTCCAGTGTATATATGTTTTAACTTCAAGTAACGCATTAATCATATACTCTGTTACAACAAATTAATGAAAATTAATTAATGGTTTTACGTTCTACGTATTGTAATATTTAAGGTATTATTTGTGGCGAATAGAGCCTCCTTACACCCACACATTGACGACAGGCCAGATTTTATACTTATTTCAACAAGAACCTTTTTCATAGGGTCTTCTATATTTAAACTACATTATAATATAGTAACGTCACAGTGTCGGTTGTTTTTTAGGTCTCTAAGTATCCGCTATGCGTGTATGATTGTCTAGAATAAAACTCTGCTGGTATTCACAATATGTGCCGTATTATTTCCCGGTCCATAACCAACAGGTTATGGGCCCAGAACGGATCACGCGCAGACAATTAATACGCATAAAGAAAGCCAAAATATAATATTTGAAGTTTCGCGTCGAAATTACTACGCACGAAACAATGGCTAGCGGCAGTGGAGTCTCGTCAGTTCCTGTGGAAAAACTGAGTGGTATCAATGACTACCACAACTGGAAGTTTGCGATGCGCATGGTACTCATCCATGAGGATTTATGGGAGTGTGTGCAGTCGAAGGAAGTGAAGGACGAGAAGAAGGACCTAAAAGCTCTTGCTAAGATTTGCTTGTCGGTACATAGCTCGGTATATAGCCATGTACGCAACGCAAAGACCGCACATGAAGCTTGGAATAATTTAGAACAAGCTTTCCAAGGCAAAGGATTGTGCAGAAGGCTGAGCTTATTGAGAAGTCTCTTTAGTATAAAGAGGAATGAGCACGATTGCATGGACGTATATTTGTCCAAAGTCACCGAAGTTGTGCAACAGTTGGACGAAATCGGATCACCTTTGGAGGATGATTTTGTTGCAGTCATCATATTAAGCGGGTTGCCATCCGATTATGACCCCTTAATAATGACATTAGAAAATAACAACATGAAGTTGTCAAGCGAGCTGGTGAAGTCGAGGTTGCTGCAAGAAGAACAACGTCGCGCAGGCAGTAGTGAAACGGTGACGGCTATGGTTGCTAAGAAAACGGTTGTTTGTTATAAATGTCATAAGAGTGGACACGTGCAGAAAAATTGCCCACAAAATGTCTCTAAACAACAACATAAAAATAAGAAAGCGTTCCAAGGAAAGCCTACAAGCAAAGGCATGTTGACGGCAATGTCAGTAGCTTTGAATAGTAATACCTGGTACGTGGACTCGGGAGCAACGTCACACATGACAAATAACAAAGATTTGTACATAAGTTTCCTGCCTATTGAACCAGTGCCAGTGAATGTGGCAAACGGTGATAAACTTTCGGCAATCGGTGTTGGTAAAGTAAAAGTTAATTTAAAAACTGGTGAAAAGACGATAAGTCATGTATTTTATGTACCTAGTTTAGTAGGAAGTCTGTTGTCCGTGAGTGCATTAACTAAGAAAGGTTTTAATGTTAAATTTAATAAGAAAGGCTGTATAATTCTTAGTGGTAGAACGGTCATAGCTACGGCTACCCATGTAAATAATGTCTATCAGCTTGATGTTTGTAATAATTTTACATGTAATGCTGCAACGGAAAGAGTCGTGCCTAAAGTTTCTGTTTTAGACACTCTATTGACTTCGCAGGTGACTGAAGTTGCGCAGTCGGATGCGTGCTCAAGCGATGCAAGTCAAGCATCATTGGCCGCTGACTCTGAGGCAAACGCACCTAGTGAGAAGACTTCGCGGGAAACGTGGCATAGACGACTTGCTCATCTCAATGCCAGAAGCATGTACATCATGAAGAATGGGATGGTAACGGGCATTAATTATGACGAAGGTTCCTACCAACCATGTGAGTCATGTGTACTGGGTAAGCAATGTCGATTACCTTTTCCTAAAAAGTCAAAACGTCGATCTAAGGAAATATTAGGCTTGGTGCATACAGACTTATGTGGGCCTATGCCACAAGCGTCTTTTGGAGGTTCTAGATATTTTTTAACTTTTATAGACGATTTTTCTCGGAAGATTTTTTGTTATTTTTTAAAAGGGAAGGATGAAGTTTTTACCTATTTTAAAACTTTTAAATCCTTGGTTGAAAACCAAACGGGCAAAACAATTAAGGTTCTAAGGAGCGATAACGGAACTGAATATGTTAATAAACAGTTTCAGAATTTTTTGAAAGAGCATGGGATAAAGCATGAAACTACTATTCCATATTCTCCTGAACAGAATGGGGTCAGTGAAAGAGCTAATAGGACAATTGTTGAAAAAGCCCGGTGTATGCTGCAGGATGCAGGTTTGGATAACCGCTTCTGGGCGGAGGCTGTCCAAACTGCAGTTTACATAAAGAATAGGTCGCCTACAAAGGCAGTGATGGGATCAACACCAGAAGAAAAGTGGACTAACGAAAAGGTTGATGTAAGTCATTTTCGGGTGTTTGGTTGTGTGGCCTATGCTTTAGTGCATAACACAAAAAAGTTCGATCCCAAATCCAAAAGGTATATTTTTGTTGGATACTGCGAGGAAAGCAAAGGATATAGGTTGATGGATCCGGAAAATCTACCTACTTGTATAAAGGCTAGAAATGTAAACTTTTTCGAAAATAAATTTATTTCGAAAAATAATGTTACAGATGTGTCAAATACGTCATGTAATGAATTATTGACACCAAATATTATGAACATTATTTCTAATTCGGAAGTAAATAATATAAATGAAAATGAGAATGGGAGTGACCAGGTTGTCGTCAGGTCAGATGAGCGAGGACATGAATCGTTTGAGCCTGATGCAACTGTGAGCTCGATCGTAAGTTGCGATGATTCTTCGGATGAAACATACGTTCCAGAGTCATCTTCTTTAAACGATACGGATTCTTCAAACTTCGTGAGCTTGAATAATACCACTGAATTGGCGAATATGGCGATGGCATTATGCTGTGATAATGACGAGCCATTGACAGTGGAACAAGCATTGAATGGTAAGGATGCTGGTCGTTGGCGAGAAGCAATGCAGGAAGAATATGATTCTTTTGCAAAGAACAATTGTTGGACGTTGACAGATCTGAAAGATGGACAAAAACCGGTAAGATCCAAATGGGTTTTTAAGATTAAACGTGGTCTTAACGGAAATATATTAAAATATAAGGCGCGTTTAGTAGCGAAAGGTTTCACGCAAAAATATGGTATCGATTACCAGGAAACTTTTGCACCAGTTGTACGTCATTCGACAATTAGGATGTTGTTTGCCATTGCAGCCATAAAAGACCTTGACATTGACCAAATGGATGTCAAGACAGCATTCTTGAACGGAGATTTGAAAGAGAATGTTATAATGGAACAACCAGAAGGATTTGTTTTAAAGGGGGAGAATAAACACAAAGTTTATAAGTTAAACAAATCCATTTATGGTTTGAAACAAGCTGCAAAATGTTGGTACGATAAAATTAATACCGTATTAACAGCAAAAATGGGTTTTAAAAGGTCTAGTGTGGAGCCCTGCGTATACTTTAGAAATCTACAAGGTAGATTATCTATTTTAGCCCTTTATGTTGATGACATACTTTTATTTACTTCTTCAGATGCTGATAAACATGACATAAAGAAGCGTTTAAATGAAGAATTTGAAATAAAAGATTTAGGTCAGGTACATGAATTTTTGGGAATGCGAGTTTGCAGGCAGAAGAATAAAATCACACTCGACCAGGCTAGCTTTATAACTAGGATCTTGAACAGATTTAAGATGGCTGACTGCAAACCTGTTTCGACTCCAATGGAGGTTGGCTTGAAGCTTACCAAAGCTGAAGCAAAGCTTGAAAATTGTGAGTACAGAAATCTTATTGGCTGTTTAATGTATGTCGCTGTGTGTACTAGACCCGACATAGCGCATGCGGTTGGTTTCTTAAGTCAATTTAATGACTGTTATTCAGATATCCACTGGAAGGCAGCTAAACATGTTTTAAGATATCTGAAGGGTACTACCAATTATTGTTTGGTGTACGACAAAGGTAACTTTGAAGTATGTGGTTATGTAGACGCGGACTGGGCGTCATGTGAAGTAGACCGGAAGTCATACACTGGCTATGTGTATAAAATCGGGAATTCAGTCATCAGCTGGGAAAGTCGTAAGCAGAAAACCGTCGCATTGTCTAGTACTGAGGCCGAATACATGGCTCTTTCCGATGCATGCAAAGAGGGTTTATTTATACGCACTTTTCTACAGGAATGTTTAAATTTAGATTGTGTTATTAACTTATTTAATGATAACCAGTCTGCACAAAAGCTGAGTAAGAATTCGATGTTGCATTCGCGAACTAAACACATTGATGTCAGACACCATTTTATTCGTGACATTGTTAATAAAAAATTGATTAATATTAAGTTTATGTCAACTGATAAAATGTTAGCGGATATTCTGACAAAGCCTTTACCGCGAGTAAAGTTTTCAATGTTTTTAGGTCAGTTTAATTTGAGAGGATATTATTTACGCGAATGACAACATTTTTTAGGAGGTCTATGTTTAGTTTTTATTGTATATATAGTTATGTAATGCCACATACGTGTTTATTGTTTCTTGTAGTGTTATAACATGAACTATGTATAATTATGTTTTGATTTGGAGAATAGTTCATACAATACTATGTTGAAATGATTTCAGTTTAAGGGGAAGTGTTGAAATAAACCTCGTCATTTCAACAAGAACCTTTTTCATAGGGTCTTCTATATTTAAACTACATTATAATATAGTAACGTCATAGTGTCGGTTGTTTTTTAGGTCTCTAAGTATCCGCTATGCGTGTATGATTGTCTAGAATAAAACTCTGCTGGTATTCACAATATGTGCCGTATTATTTCCCGGTCCATTTTATGACAACGTATTTGTGTGTGTGTGTGTGTGAATTGATAAAACGCGACTGCAGCGCTATCTGTTTTACTATTCCGTCTATTCCTAGTAAATGACGTCTTTTGTCCCGATTTATACGTTTTAACGTATATTAAGTGTTGATTCGGGTTACAAGCCAGCACTATGTCGAATTTCATTCGCATACGTTCAGTAGTTTCCAAAAAAGTTGCGACCGCAGCGCCATCTTTTTTATTTATTTTCGTCTACGTCACGGAAACGACATCACTTATCGGGATAAAAATTATCCTGAGTTACGTCCCTGGATATAAGCTAGCTCCGTTTTGAGTTTCACTATCCATTCAGTAGTTTTCACTTGAAACTCTAACAGACAGACATAAAATTTTAAAAGTTACATTTTCGGAATCTCCTGGTCTGAATTATCCCTACTGATTTTTTTCACATTTTTAAACGCATTGTCCAAACTCAAACCATTTAAAGATTTATTACAGTATAGATAGATATATTTTTATAACCTTATCATTAATATTATAAATGCAAAAATAACTGTTTGTCTGTCTACCTCCGCTTTCGCGGAAAAACTACTGGACCAATTCGCTGAAACTCGGTATATATATTTGTCTCTCTGTTTGTTATGCTTTTTTTGGAAAAACTGTTAGACCGATTTGATTGAAATTCGGTATATATGTAATTTTAATACCGATGGTGGACAAGGAATACTTTTCAACCCGGACAATGGGATAGATTTAGGGACAGATTTATGTAAAGGTTATCAATGCCCTGTATTACAGGGCATTGATTCTCATCGTCTTTTATGTCGCGATCTACGAAAACACTAAAAAGTAAAAAATCTCGCGACTTCTTCATTACAAAATTATAATACATAATTGCCAGTCTACCTCACTGCATCATAGAGGCTCCGGGTTCGATTCCTGGTATAGTAAATATCGGAAACGTATTTTCTCCGTTATTTACTGTACCGTTATGGTCTGGGTGTCTGGGAGCGGCCCCAGAGTAGTCCGTTGTATATTACCCCTAACACAAGCGTAACTTGCTTAATTTGGGGATATACAATGTGTGTGTTTGTCTGCCGATTATTATTATTATTATATATAAACCTTCCTTGAAAAATTATTTAACTGACGGTGAAAACCGCTTAAAAATCTATTGCATGGTTTAGGAGGAGTTAGCGGATATCAGATAAACGCGGAAAGCGACA
The DNA here is from genome assembly GCA_019925095.2 of Dendrolimus kikuchii. Classification (NCBI taxonomy): domain Eukaryota; kingdom Metazoa; phylum Arthropoda; class Insecta; order Lepidoptera; family Lasiocampidae; genus Dendrolimus; species Dendrolimus kikuchii. The sequence continues at coordinate 9,567,744 of CM034408.1, forward strand.
TTGTTTTATTATGTAAAGATTTTAATTAGTAGTTTATTTATACTTTTGAATTGTATACACAATAGATCTTATTTTTTTAACAGACTTCGATCCCCTTTAATAATGAATGCGACCCCCAGGTTGAGAAACGATAATATAGGGTATTATAGAGCTAACATTGGCAAGGATTAAAAGTTATAAAGCGACCACACCGCTATTAATCCAGACCAAATTGTTGCGCAGTTCATGACACTCGTTGATTCATCTGTTCACTATTTCATGTTAATCTACCTTAATGTGAAGATTAGCACTTTAATTGATTAACAAAATTGTTTACTTATGGGCAAAGAGTTATTGACTTAAACTTTCGAATGAAATTGATAGTGATTGCTTTGACTATTCGAAACCAATTAGGTTTGTTCTGGATATTAATTACGAAATAACATTACGGTTCCATAGTTATTTTGGTTAAACAAAACAGCAACAGCAACGATGGTACTGGCTAGAATAATACCGAGAATATGAGGAGCGGGAGAAAGCAGGCGGAGAACACTAGCGCTTGTAGCAAATAACATCATGCTCTATGCAGTACAGGTTTGGAAGAGATGCGTACTAATATATTAGTCGCAACGCAAAGGCCACTATCGATAAGAGTATGCAGAGGTTATATAACTATATCAACAGATAAAAACATGGTAATAACACGCACCATTCTCATAACTATCCTGGCTGATGAAAGGGTTATGACACAAGGCAAGCCTCCCAAGGAAAAAAGGCAATAACAAACAACACACAGAATGGTGGCAGAAGATGTGGAAGCAAGAACAAGAAGAAAACTGAATAAATCAACTTATTCCCGACTTAAGAAAATGGTACTGGAGAAAGTTCAGCGAAATTACCATATACCGTAGGTGCTAACTGGCCATGGTTGTTTCCAGGACTATTTATGCAGGATAAGGAAAGTAGATATAGACACATGTGTCCAAAGTTGAATTAAAATTGAGACATAAAGTACAACAGCATTTAAAAAAGAAAGTATGGTATGGTTTTATTGAAAACTGTGCCGGAATAGGCTAATTTTAGTCATTTTTATGCACCGGAACAAATACAAACAAAAAATATCACACATTTTATTACATAAAATTTGCTATCGATCAATGAAAAGTCACATTGGAATTCGATTTTATTTTTAACCTGGCCATTTTAAATAATTCCCAGAAACTTTCCCGCGGGATACCTAGAATGAAAAGTAGCAGTAGTAGATTTTAAGTCTAAGCTAATTTGCTGTCGATTAGCGACAAGCGTCTTGAAATCGGCCGAGTAGTTTCTACGTAAATCCCGAACAAACAGGCAAGAAATAAAAAAATATGGCATCGTATTCTGCATCGTTTATATAGTTAATTCTAGTTGTTTTTTTTAAATAGCTTCAATGTACAGACAGGGCATGTTGAGAATTTTATAATATTATAGATTTCAAATTGGTTTATGAAATTATACTTTTGTATAATTTTGCTATTCTAATAATGCTGATTTCCTAGGTTTAAAGCTGTCTATTAACAAATTAGATTTGGCCTGCTGAAATAGAAACTGTGGAAACATAATTTAGTTTAAGAACACTTGAAATCGAAAATAGCCTGGATATTAAAGTAACTTAAAATTACATTAGAAATTAATCTTGTAAGTATTATATTTTCGGGGTCGCTAAAATTATAAAAGAGACCTTCTTTTAAAATTTAACATAGTCATAACATTATTAAATCCCAGTAGCCATCTGAAGCATTCATTTCGAAGCTCGGGTTCCGATTTGCTATATTTTCTTCCCCACTTTGCATGATCTTCGGTATCCCTTCTCGTGAGACTATTGGCACAGATATTGTTTCTCAATACGTCAAGCCAGCATTTCTTGGGTCTGCTCTATTTAGCTGGGTCTCGCGGAGGTTAGTAAAGCTAGTCAATTTCCACCATATAACTTGTATAAAACATTTATAGTACTAGAATTTCATTCATAATATTTTTCTTCCATTTTCTTCTATCACTACCGAAAGTTCAAGCTTTGTATATGAGAATAAATTAAAAACTAGTAATATTTCTTAATGTACGAGTATGTTTGCAATCAAGATTTTTTTTCAGTTTTCAGTTTGAAAAATTAATGTAATGGAATGAAACGGAATTATTTTATTTCAAAATTTATATTTTGCAATGAAGTAGGTGCTAACCATTTTTATTAATAAATAGATTTTGTAGTGTAACGGATATACAATATTAGTGCTCAGAAATATGATCAAGATTAACATAATTATATATTTTTCAATTAAAAAAAGGCTTTTTATCTGTACTGTCTGTTAACTGCAGATTTTGAGTATAGCGCGAAAGAATAACAGGATTGAACATCACCGACAAAAATTCAACTTTGACCACTAAGGTCATATAGTTTTTATTCTTGCTATGACATTACGAGAACGTTGATTACTTTTTCAGTATTACTTTTTACAGCGTTGTCGGTCTATAATGTCACTGCTGTATCTGGGACAAAGTTAATGTTAATGACCGTAGCCAAATATGCCTTGTTTATAGCGTTAAAAATAAAGCCGTTAATCGTTATCTGCATTAGTGGATATACGTACGGTATCTGTTAATGTTTAACGTCACGAACAATTAATAACAATGGCGCACCAAAAACATCACATTATACCCATAACTAAATCTGCGTGATACAGTCACTACTGCACTTTTTCTAGTGCAGAGGCATTAGAAAAAGAACTTGTAACTGTAAAGTTCGAACTAATACTTTAAAAGTATTTCACTTATTCAGAAAGCAACGGGTGTTCGAATACAAAAGTTTTGACTTTAACGAGTGCAACAAATAGTTAATCACTTTGACATAGATAGCGAAACGACGATTCGACTCTATTCCTGGTGTGTAAAATACTGATGGATTTGGGAAGTGAAGAGGGTCAGTCGTTTGATTCCTAAGGGTGCAACTTTTTCAATCCCAGAAGAAAGATAGGATAATTTATTCGTATATAAACTTTATTTGATTTTTGTAATTTTTTTTCATTATTTAGTTTACATTAAAGGTAATGGTAGATAGATAACTCTTTATTGTGCACCATAAATGAAAATATGTAGTAGAAGAAAGAGAAAAATGTCTTATAGTAGTACACATACCTAAATTAGATTATTATTATACACTAGCCGTGTCTTCGAAATCGTTAACTCAGAATTTAGTTTTAATATTCACATTCTCTGAATTATCTATCCACCTATAACCGGAGAGCGCGGTGTGGATGTGTGGGACTCGCCGGACTAATTAGTAGGAAATAAATACCCACTAAAACATCCCGCTTTTTCTTATCCACTCCACTCACTCCTCAACACCCTCTAGCCCGGATGCACTTTCAGTTTTCAGCCGGAGAGCTGTGACTGTCCGGCTTCTCTGGTGTCTTGAGGTGAGAAGGAGATCTCGGAATAGTTACGCCACCGTCAATTCCCTGGTCGTTCAGTGTGAGTGACTTACCGTTTCCTTGTCAGTCGCACACATGGCCGTAACCAACGGTGGCTGAAGGTCGTTGTCTTTGGTGGGATGGGAGTGAACTGGTTTACACCCTCTCCCACGCCACCCTTGCGGAAATGACCTTCTCACAGAAGACTGTGTCTTACGCGTCAGTGCTCTCCACTATGGCCTAAACTACGACAGGGGGTCATAGATTGGCTTTGATTTCGGCAACGAGAGCACGGCGTTGCTCATTCGGTGCCAGATAATATCTGAAATCCGTTGAGCCATTACGAAGCTATTGGAGACAAACTTTCAGGTCATCACGTCGGTCTAAAAGTTATCTCAAAGTTTCAGACCAACATCTTGGACTGAAACTTTGTCTGGAAGTTTTCACTTCCATTGTTGTGTTTGTTTGCTATTAAAATAACGGTAGAATGGTGATCATAGTGTTTTTTTATTATTTAAGATTTCAAAATTCTTAAAACTTAAATTTTAAAGTTAACTTTAATTTTCGTGTTCTCTTTGATTATTACCTACATACAGAGTTTGAATTTTTTACGAATATTGGAAAGAATGTTTAAACTTTAACTTTGTACTCAAGCCATGAAAACATAAAGTAAATCTTTAGTTAAAATAAAACCTTAATAATTTACGCTACAAGGTAAACGCCAAAAAGTTAGCAAGATAATAATAAAATATTTATTTATTCATATTATATAACTTTTTAGGGTTACGTAGCCAATTTTGAAAAAGCGTAACTATTATGAAATCGTCATATCCGTTACTAGTCGTAATGGATGAAATTTACTAGAAAAAAATCTTTCACCCTCAGTTACCTATTCGACGATCAGCCCTTATTTTTATATTTTTAGTGATTTGTCTACATCATTGTGCAGCTGCAAAGAGAATACATCTTTTTTCTAAATTTTGACATATAGGTAGGTATTCATAGACAGACAAACGGCTAACTAAGCTGCAGACGAAGCCAACGCAAAGCCCGCGAAAGCCATCGAATGCCGCAGACTTGCCAGCGGAAGCCGTTGAGGCCACCGTTATGCGCGTAGGCTCCAAACTCCACCACCGACGGATGGCTCGTCAAGTAGAAGTCGGGGCAAAGAGGTTTTCCTCGAGGCCCCAACCTCCTCGTCGTCGGCCAAAGAGGAAGAAGACCACATAAAAAAGATAAACAAACAGATGGAGCGATGGACATGACAATTTTATAAGTGCTGCGTTTTGATTAAAATGACGAAGAAGTTTAAAACATGAGTATTATATGTACACAAATGTCTTATAGATCAACTGAAATCACTGTATTTAAATATAAAATATACCTTTCAATTGTTCCAAAACTAATTGTTCACGCCACCGCGTAACGAACGATGATTCCCCGAAAAAGTAATTTACCCCGCACTTCCGCGTCTCAACGATCAGTCTGAATCGACCCGTCGTAAAGACATTCACGCATCGCGCGCGCATTTGAGATATCCACCCAATTGCAATACTAACCGGGTTCCAAGAGCTTGGTGATAAGTGGCAAGTGAATCTAGTTGTGAAGCGGGAGATATATAACAAGAGAACACGCACTGCTGCTCCTGTATCGCAGACGCTCCGGTTACTCAGCTCATATTATTACGGGTGAGTCCATTTATCTCCATTCCCTCTTACCCTTGCACCCTTGAAATCTGGCAATCGGCCAGATCACTAATCATCCTATATTTGAACAAAGTAACATCATCTAAAAATAAAAATAGGCTTGAGTTCCACTCAGTAATACAATAGAAAATTATAAGAGTATCACAACTCGAACAACAAATCATTCGTCTGTTATTCCAGAATGACAAATGTTACAATATTGCGGGGAATACACGATCTCTGAATAGGTCTCCACGGCTGAGCGAGATATTTGCCGATGGTCCCTCAGATACGTCCGATAAATTGGATCAGGTCGGTCGAGACGGCCACGGATACTAGAATCCCCATTGTTACGATCAGTCATATTGTTCTTAGGTGTGAACCGTAATAAAGGAATATTCGAGGTGCTAAGACATTGCTTTATTAAGACCGAATCAAAAATATCTTCTTGGATATTTTTGAAGTGAAGCTTCTATATAAACGAGGGTTAGGATTTTTCTGTCACGAAAAAGCGTTACGGCCGAGTGGAGGAGCGGCATAAATTTAGACTAGACGTGGTGAGAGGCGGCATAGTTTCAGAGTATACTATGGATGCGTTTTTTGGTTCCGGATCGAATTCAGTTTTTTTGTTTGATAAAATAAAATATGTTTAAGTAAAAAATGCATTAATTAATATGTACCTAACCTAACCGAATCATAATTTGCAGTATCACTTCTACTATGTGTCCCAGCACACATTTTTTAAGTTAATATAAGAGATTTTCTCGCAGTTTCGCGTACGTAAACTTATGGTTTCAAAATGTGTTCAAGGTTCCTATTTCCTTTAAAGTGGCGAATGTACTCATTTGCGGCCAATAGGTTGTTCAAATTTAGTCGCCCCTAACTAAGTACATATATCAAGCGTATGACATCCCATTTTCGGGAATATAAATATCCTATACTAACATCCTATTCTCATCTCCGTTAATGAAACGACGGAAATGTACCAAATTCACATTTACCCAAGTAAATTTTTCAAGTGCTTATAATTAACGATGTTTTCCATAAAAAATAAACTACGACTTCTTTTAAACGAAAATTATGTTTAAAAATAACATGTGTATTTTTTCATAAGAGTTAAAAATGGGCATTGTTTTTTAAATTAAATTTTATATACACACCTCGAATATATCACTATGTATAAGAAAACATTGTCTGACAATTTTATAAACTAGTCTCATTTTGGGTCGTGGCCATTTTAGGACAATGTTAGATTAATTATCTAAAATATTTGCAAGAGCAATGCGGGATGAAAGTTAGGTCTGTCATGTTGAGTCTGTCATGTTCCGTCTCATATTAGTCGGGCTGCCTGATTACAAAACAAATATTATGCAAATCCACTTTCTTGTAAAACACATGTATATTCTTTTATTTATATTGATTGAATGGCGCGAGTTTACATAATTATGATAGTTGCATATTACGGTTTATAAATACTTTATGTATACTAACTAATATATAAAGCTGAAGAGTTTGTTTGTTTGTTTGATTGAATGCGCTAATCTCAGGAACTACTGGTCAGATTTGAACAAAATCTTTCAGTGTTAGATAGCCCTTTTATTGAGGAAAACTATAGGCTATATATCATCATGCTAGGACCAATAGGAGCGGAGAACCATTGAAGAATGTTTCAAAATGGGGTTTTTTTACTATTCCACGCGGACGAAGTCGCGGGCAGTAACTTAGTATCTATATATATAAAAGTGAATTCCTATTTCCCTCGGGCACGCCATCACGCGTGAACGTCTGGACCGATTTCGCTAATTCTTTTATTGTTGTGTTTGTTATTGTCAGGAGAAGGTTCTTATGAAAGAAAAAAATAAGAAAATTGCGCGAAAAATTAGAAAATTTAAGAATACTTAACCACCATATAAAATTATTTCTAATCTAACCTTAGCGCTTTGGACAATATAAACTTTTTTCATGTAACCTTATAACGTTTGACATAGAATTGACTGAATGCGTGCTGCAAATATCGTCAAAGAGGATGTAAAAAAACTGGATATCGTTTAAAACAGATGCTTCGGTCGGAGTTATTTTATTGATAAAATACATGTAAAATAATTCATTTATTATTTCTTACAAAAAGGATGTAAGAAAACTGAATTTCTTAGAGCACATCACGGTTAGTTCAGAGCCATCACGCGTAATATTAAAAGTTCAATTTAATATGGAGTTTTGGTAAGTTTGGATAGACTTACTAACATAACAAGTGATATACTTGGTTATAAAGAAGAATACAATAGTTTTCTTGAAACGCGCAAGAAAAAAAAACTAAGAATGTTGTATATCATAAAGCATTACAATAATACATGTTTTTTGAAATATTTTTTTTTATTAATTATACCAATTCGAATTCAATATTCATAGTTAAGACCGGACAACGTCTGTCGGGTCAGCTAGTGAAATATAAAAATTATAAGCGTAATGGAAGTTATATAGATTCTGTAAAAAGGTATAAAGAGGTATTTTCATATTTTATTTCTTATTTAACTAAATTTTAGAAATAACAGATGGCTTAAAATTGTTTCTGCATGCAGAAAATGGCTTATTACTGGATAAATCTGGTTATGGCAACCCTACATATGAGATACAATGTTTTATATATCTAATTCATAATGTCTGGCCACACTCGGTTCGTTGTTCTCGGAGTATGTCGTCATATAGACAACCTATTTTCTTGAAACAAAGAAAATAAGACGAACGGGTATAAAGAGTGAAAACTTGTTAAAAAGTGCAGAATAGTTTGTATTTCTCTTACTTTTGTATTTTTCGTTATTTTCTTTTGGAAAGAATATACTGTTTGTTACTATGTATGATAAATCAAGATATGAAATTCAGCATGACAGAAATAAAAGAGTTACATGTAGATTTCTTTATGATGCACGCGTCACATTTTAATGACGTAATCATCCAAATTACGTGGTTGATTGACTCATTTATTTATTAATGTTTATTTCCTGCTAATATACCGTGACATTAACAGTAAACATTAAGTATAATCAAAGAACGTTTTAACGGTTATAGACGCGGTATTTTATTTTATTTTTATTATTCCAACGTTCCGACCAGTTTTCAGTAGCCGTGATAACGAAAGACAAAGATGTCAAGTGTCATTGAGTATTATTGAAACAAAATAATTAAAATGAACAAGTTGTCGATAGGCTAAATAAAACTTTAACAATACTCATGACTCTCGACAACTTTGTCTTTCGTGATCGCGGCTACTGAAAACTGGTTGAAACGTCGGAATAATAAAAATAAATATAAACGAAAACCTATGAAAATACTAAACAATAAACAATTTTAAAATACAATACAGACATGAATGTGTAACTTTTTACAAACACAACTCAGTTTTAAAGTAACAAAGATATACAGAATAATAGACAAATACATACATATATGGACATTCATTTAGGCGAACGCACATGTATAGGTATAACATAGTGGCTATGTACAACTATTTAAATCACTACATATATAATTTATAAATATATCTATAGTGTTAAAATACTAAATTATCAACTAACGATAATGACTAAAGATGTGTCCATTTCTAGTTATATAATATTTTTGTTGCTTTTATAATTTCCTAGTGTTCATCAATATTTTAAAACATATTTGTAATCAGGTATTTTGACATAAAACAATACTCTAATTTAATTTAATTTTCCGTGGTAACGTCAATAATATTTTAATTAAATCTTATATAAGACAATGTATTTGTATGTATTTACACACCCTATGGGTAATGTGGACTTATGTATGTATAATTTAAGACCTGTATAAGTTTTATGTACTATGTCATATGCAAATAAATTTTCATTCCATTGCGTTTCAGGTTGACGCCTGTGATTGATTAAAAACATCACCCTAACAAAGCCTAAAGATGGCTCAGTATAACGCCACCTGTGCCCTGTATTTTATAGGGTGCTTAGCTCCTAAACTCACTGCATTATAAGTAAAATAATCTGCGAAAGGTTTAAGAAATTTTTTGTAGGCAATATACCTATATTACAATACTATAAACAATGGTATTTATCCTTAATCCTTAAGTCGCTTTGCGACTGTAGGCAAAGGTTCTCAAAAGCGTTTGTTTCTCTTAAGCATTTTAAGAATTTGAAATCAGTTTTGAACCAAGATTTTCTCACAGGTCTACGATATGGATATACTTAAAAGAGGTGTGATAAAATTCTTTCCTGACCAGCAACATATCGGTAGCAACTTTGGTGTTACAAATGCCCATTAGCGACGGTAACCACTTCCCATCCGGTGTGCGTCAGCTTATCTGCTGTAAACCAGCAAATAGAGATAACTTAAAATAGGACTTAGAATAAATCGATTCGCTCCGAATAACACCCATTGCTGTACCCTACTAGGGCTATTAGGAAGGTGTAACACTGTTCGATAATATCAATGAATTAAATAGAATAAAAGAAAAAGAAAGGAAAACTTTATTTATTTACCAACACAGCAATTTACAAATAATAAAATACCTGTTGTGTGAGACTGGTGCCTATTGTAGATCTATGCAAACAGATCGTCAGGGCTCCACTCCATGGATAATAAAAGATAATCTATACTATAATAAATATGTAAATGGTTCGAGTTTGTACAATGCGTTTATAAATGTGAATAAAATCAGGAGGGATAATTTGGTCCAGGGGATTCCGAAAATGCAATTTTTAGATTTTTTGTCTGTCTGTCTGTCTGTTAGAGCATCACGTGAAAACTATAACATAGAGCTAGTTTATATCTTGGGACGTAACTTAGGATACTTCTTATTCCTATTAATAACATCATTTTCATGGAATAGACGAAAATAGCGAAAAATATGGCGCTGCGATTGCATCTTTTTTGGAAACTACTGAAGTATATAATACTCAAGTATATAAATGAAACTCGACATAGTGCTAGATTATAACTCGAGTTAGGATACAGTATAGGACCACTTAGGATAGTCGTTTTGTTAGAATACACGGATTAGCAAAATAGATGGCGCTGCAATCGTGTTTTTTCAATTCACTAACTAATACCTACGTTGTCATAAACAACATTTCATGTATTACTTCAAATCAAGTCGGCTTCGCCTCGCTTCTATGTTTTGCTGGGCAGTTGTGTAAACTAGACTAGATATATGGACTTAATTTCTTTGTTGTTATTATTAAATATAACAAACCAAAATAAGTTTTTGTATAAGTAAAATAAAGCTATAGGCTTTGTTACACGGCGCAGACGCGGAGCAAATTCTAGTTACATAATAATTATAAGTTAAAATAGTATTTTACAAACACACTCATGATATCCATATCTCACTAGAACCGCACATAATTTGAAACAATAAAATAATGATTGATTATTAAAATAAAAAAAAATAAAAAAGTATAATATGTTATTGTAACAACTAGCTGTGAGTGTCACTTGAACTGTATATAGATATACATATATCCTGAACCCTTCTAGAATTGGAAATGGAATATACATGAAAATTTTATATAAAATAGTAGCCCTATTTTATATTAAATTTTCATGTATATTCAGACAACGTAACTGAAATAAAATATTAAAAAAAGGTAATTTAAATTTAGGCATAGTATAAAGAGTAAGTAGTTTTTACTTAAAACTTAGGTACATTTTGAAATCACAGAGACACTAATTTCGTTTATCAAACCGTTCAAACTTTGTCTAAACCCAGTGATGATTAAGTACATACAGTTTGTTATTAAAAGTAATAATACAATTAAAAAAGTTTGGTCCTAAAAACAACTTGTCAAGCTAAAGTGTTTTGTCGGAAGTTCTTAGGTGAAGTTATATTTTAGCTTTACTTTATTCATGTCTCAAGAGTACACAATAATTTAATGCTCCAAGTTTTAAGTAATGAATTATTAATATCCTTAACATAGAAAGTAGACATTTTCTTTTTCATTTTTTAAAACATGGCTTCGCAGGGTCTGTAAACGTATTCAGAATCAAGTATTCTCAAAATATCACTAATAAATTAAATAAAATATCACTAACAATAATTAATGCACTATTTGACTAGTTTTATATATCACGTCACACTTCGGCGTTTTGTAAAATCAAAAAAAAGGTCTCAATGGACTTGACTGTCAACTACCTTATTTATTTATTGTACAACACCTTTAAACATAGTGTTTTTTGCCTTAATTTGTTTGTGGGTAATTTTTTTCAATTTATGATTGAGGCTGATAAAACAATTAGTATCAATAAATTAATTATTTAATTGTGTCATTTAAGGTTAACGACCCATTAAGTGACTCAGAGTGGTGACCATTAATTTTATCTAAGGTGAAAGGCCCTGAATGTAATCTAAACAGCAGTTTAAACTAAAAATAGTCAGGGACGAGGTTGAATTTAGATTCCTGAATTTCCAATGTCAAAAATCTTTATTTTTACGTTTTGATTGTAACGTCTGATAATCAGTTGAAAAAATAATAATAGTAAGTAGTGAACCAAATCTTAGTAAGAAGTAAAAAAATAAGAAATAAAGCAAATTTTAGTAAGAAGTAAAACAAATTTTACGAATTTAAAAGCAAATATCTCCACATCTCTACATATTGACTTTAAAAAAAAATAAGTACGTGGTCGTAATTTCTCATGATCTGACTAAAGGCACACTACATACATCTATGTACATTAAAAAAAATATTAATTTAGTCGTAGTTTTCACCTTTTTTAAGTTTTGCAGTTTCACTAAGTCATTGTGTACTAGCATATATAATTATGATATACCTTCCTGTCAAATTTCATATAGACCCAGTATTTTACAAGATAATGACATAAAAAGACGTGACAAAAATACACGGGTCCTGTTCTTACCAATTGTTTTTCCGGGATCCTAAAAAAGAAAAAATAAATTTTAAATCATAACAGCGTTTTGAAAACACTCTTAATTTTTGTTTTATGTCAAAACAAAATGTCCGTCATCTTAAAAACATGGAGATGTGAATCCTTGATGTGGCCTCTTGAGGAATGCTTTAGGCAAGTGATCGGGAAACGAGCCGATAAGTATTATTTATAATGGACTTCCCGGAGGAAATTACTAAGGCTTAAAAGGAATTGTTCGAAAAACGCTCCGTCCGAATCTCCATAGGGATTTTGAAAACCTGTAGCACTTTGATCCTGTTATAATCCCTTGAAAATTGTTTTAGTTTATTATTAATCTTTAGGATACAAATTGAAATGAAGTTTGATTCGTGTTTCATGTTTCGAAATAACGAAAAGAAATTGAAGTTGAAAGTTTTATTTTACTTAGATAGATTTTAGTTCATTGTGTCTATTTTAAATCATATTTAATTTATATTGCATTAGACGCGGTTGTATATGAGTTTTTTTTACTTTTAAAGTTGTCTCATCATATGAAATAAATATAATTCGAAAAAATTGTCTAATTATAAGTATGTATCTTGAATTAGACACGGCTATATATAGACATGTGTTACATTAAATATTGATAAGTTTTCGTGTTCCAGCCATTAAGATGTGTAAAAATTAGTATGCAGGTGTACTTAAAAATAAAAAATACAAGCAAATATAATTTAAAGTAAAGTACGAGTCCAATATGTACGTGTATGAGGTATTATATTAACATCAAAATGAGCACAGATTTACTACAGCTATTTGGTAATTATTTTCCGGTTATCTTTTACTTTTAATCGACTTAAAAAATGAGATCCACAATTCTTTTGTATATATATATATATATTTCATGATTTGCGGTTTGAATCCCTAAAATTTTCATTACAAAGTGTTAATCCATTTCAAATCCTATATGAGACAAACTTTCAGAAATATTCAAATTCATTTATTTACTTAAAACCACGAAAGAAGAATATTATTTTTTTCTATACTAAATTCATGGTTCAAATTCAAATTCAAAAGTTTTTATTCAAAATAAGTGCCATTGGAGAACACTTTTTGAAGGTCATTCATATATAAGTTAAAATTTAATTTTAATTCCTACTGTATGTACACCGCTTCGCAACGTGTTCTCGATGTTAAGGAGAAGAAGCGGCAAGAAACTCCCCAGCAACACGCCTAGCTAAAAATTGTTTTTATTTATATTTCTTATTCTATTTACATCTCAAGTTCTTTTTTTTATGAGTTTTATAATGCTATTTTATAATATAATGCTCTAAAATCAGTACCATGCTCTGATCAAATAATTTAATTTATATGCACGTATATAACGAGTAGACTTTTATCCAGTCAGACGAGACTCACTAGAAACATGAATAATAAAATCCCCATCTACCCGCATAATGCGAAAGCAAAACATTTCAAGTTCAAATGTTCATGTGCGCTGCAAATCCTGGGGACATTTGTCAGAAGGTAAATTGCTATTCCGCCAAGACCCATTCCATACATATTATTTTATAGAATCGTTTGTAGCATCAATCAAAAGCAAATGTGAAAATATATTGTGAAGAATTTGATTTTATAAGGACTTATTCTTATTTTAAAGTAAAAGAAAGTAGTCCCTTCTAATTAATTGACTTTGAATGTGACTTCTTGTTGTTAAATATGAAAAAGGATACAAGAAATGGTATTCATAGGTTTAATAATAAAGAAGTTATGCTTTCTTTTCGAATCTATCAAATTTTTTTGCATGAATATTTTGTATATTATTAGCCCTGTCCGTCAGGCATGAAAATTGTAGATAACTTATAACTACCTATAAGGCATGGTATCAAAATTGAACTTATGACCTTGGATTACTTATCTTACCATGAGTTGAATTTTAACATTACTTGTATGTACAGCTTGTGTCAAATTTTTACCGATAATAAGGCGGTAAAATGCAAATGATCGGTAAGATATAGGAACGGTTCATTAAAATTGTTGTAAATGTAGTTATAATTGTGTATTAGCTGTCTTCTAATTTTATTTAATTTCGATTAAAAGACTGGGAGAAAATTTAATTGCAAAAAAAAACAACTTTTATAGAAACAGAACAATGGTTTTATATATAACTAGCGGTCCCGGCATACCTCGCCCTTCCCTGAAAAAGTAAAAATCTAGGTCCCGCTTCTAATGCCTCCTAGCGGCTCCAATTGTGAATCTAAATCATCCGGGGACCTAATCAAACACTTTTTTTTATTGCAGGAAATTAGCAGACAGGCAGACGGCCCACTTGATGGAAAGCGGTTACCATCGCCTATGGACATTTACAACACCAAAGTTGCTACAAATGCGCTGCTGCTCTCTTAAGGGAAACACAAAAAATCATCAAACAACGTACAAGAGATTAGGAGAATCCTAGAACCCGCCGTCAATCGTTCTGAAGTTATGCGCGTACATACATTTCCGCAATTTATTTACTTATATATATATATAGATAGATAGATAGATAACGCTTTAATGTACACCATTACAGAAAACTTACGAACTTATCACTAAAAAGCGATCTCTTCCCGAAAACCCGTGGCAAGAATATATAGGTATATATATATATATATATAAAAGTTCAAATATATGAGATAAATATCAAACTGTAGATTCAGTGTCATTTAGATAATATCTACATATGAAAAAGAAACATAAAATATATATCAAAATACAGAAATAAAGTATAATGATATGAAAAGAAAATTATTTCGTAATGGAATTTTACCCACCTGACCGACTTTTATAAGGTAGTCTCCCAGACTCGAGATCGCCTATGGTGAAAAGACCGTCCATTGCACTTTCATGTATGTGCAATAAAGTTATTCATCCATTTTATTTATTCTCTCGCACCTTGTTTACTCTCGTATTTTCTGATATCTTTCCTCCCATATTTTTCTACGCATACGACATTTTTCACACCTTTATGTCATTCTTAGCATAATCAATCTATCTTTCTCTTATATCCATCCTCTACTTTTAAATCTATGTGGCGTTTTTAATTATTAGGTAGTAGTTTTAAGTAGTATGACTATATTAATAATTGCTTATTAAAAAAAATCAAGTAACCAATCCGTTGCTAATTTCATTAATGTACAAAGATGCGATAATACACACCTGTATATCTTTGAATTTAGAATAACATATTTGTGTTATAAAAAATAACGTGAGTGTAAAATCTCCTCGTGTTCTTAAAATATGTGTGTATTTTCACAAAGATATTATGTAGTACGCAAGACATAACTCCAGATCAGACCGCATATAAATGTCGTCATTAGGGAGCTCCAATAATGCCGTTCCCATTTCTTTTTTACCCGCTTACAGCTAGGAACGTACAACGGAGGGTAGTTATAGATACGTATCGAGCTTATTTTCAATAGAACATTAACCTTGATCGGAGAAAGGCCAGAAGTCGTTTCAGGACTCGTGGAAGTCGAGAAATGTGTCTGAACTATGTCGTTTATGCGTAATAGGGTTAGTGCTGCATTCCCGAAGGTACCGCTATTAAGGGCAAGACACATCAACATTCATTTTTATCCGTACAGGAACGGAGAAAGAATACATTTTCCTGCGGTTGAGCGACAAGACGACTCACTGCCAGGTGGTAGGTTATTTACCTGTCTAGATGGCTACCACTCCTAGTTTAGAATATGCCGCCATAGCAACCTTGAGTGGTATTCCGGCACTAGTGGCCAGGTTCCAGTCTCCCTTTAGAGAGCGGCAGCACAATGGTAGCATTTTTGGTGCTAAAAATGTCTATAGGCGATGGTAACCGCTTTTATTCGGGTGGGTCGTCTGCCTGTTGGCTGAACACCTGCAATAAAAAAGACAACTTTGAAACGTGAAAGGTGACTTATACACAGATTGTTTATAATATAAATAAAATAAAAGATTGTTTATAGCGCCTTTAAATTCTATATGTACTCGACGGTCAAATGAGTAGAGATACTTTTATCTCCATAAAAAGTCACAGCCTTCTTAAATTTGTATAAATGTACAGTGGTATTTAATCTATACAATAAAACGTCACTACTGTTAACGTCAAACAATAATGACAAGGGAGTGATCATCGAGCTCCTCGCCCCCTTCTGATAAAATAATAACTAAGAGTTCCTGTAAAAGATTATAATTTAACATAATACGAAGACTATAAAAGTATTTACATTAATAATAAAAGAACAATACTATACAATACGTTATAACGCTCTAGTTTTAACGAATCAATTAGCTTTCATTGTTTAATCATTAATTAAAATTATTTACGAGCATAATAAGATATATACTTAAACACAAGTTGTAATATATTGTAATAAAACTACACTTTAATAGTTTGAACCGCGGTATTTTATTTGATTTTTATCCTGACGCGCCGGCAAATTTTTAATAGCCGTGATCACGGAAAACAAATATTTCAAATGTCAATGAGTAACATTACAGTTTTTATTTAGCCTACGGCCAACTATGTGTACGAGTCGCGAAAACTTAAGAAAATATGTATAAACCCTCTCAAAAACTCAATTCATACAATTATATTATAAGATATGAAAGATGCTTAAATGCTTTGTTTGCACTTAAAATATTAAATAGGCACTGAAAATCGATGCTGCGTCGGATTATAAAATATAATTACACCGGCGAACCTGAATGAACCAATTATGTATCCTATACTTTGACGAATCAATAAAGTAACCTAAACTTAGTGTGACTAAAACTGTGTTATAAATCCTGGTTCATACAAGCTAACTAACAATGAGATGATAGTGTGTACGACCCTTAACACTAACAAACTCTAAACATAAAGGGCTTGTATTCACCAAGAGAGTCGTATTGTATATCGGACACTTTATTACTTATTCTACTCCCCCAATGCCTCTTTTAATTAAGTTGGTGGATTTGGGTTCTGATTTTTGTCGGTTCTGTGTGGGCTATTCTATTCATAAGATGGGAAAAATACCGACGGAATATTTTTACTCTCTGAAAGAACTGTCAAAGATAAATTAGGACTCTTAAATAGAATGATGATTAACTAAAACATTTTCTATTTATAAACTGATCCTCCATAAAATGAATTTTCATTTCCTCGACGGTTTATTATGTGGGTTGCGGTTATTTATGGTAAGTTGTGGGTAGATCTCAGAATAAATTACAGTGGGAGAGCATGAGAATTATGAGCTAGATCTTTTATTCGCGGATTTAAGATTAGAGCTTCAAATGCTACTGTGAATATTTATTAAATATTTTTAATCTTTTTTAAATATTCTTTTACATGATTCTTAGATATAGTGTCAAATTCACTCTCAATGCAGCGGTGTAGGTTCGATTCTTGCCCAGGATTTTTAATTGCATGAGTTCAGCAAACAGACAGACGCCCCATCTGATGGAAAGGGGCTCGCATCGCCTATGGACATTTTTAACATCAAAGATGGTTCCAATGTGCTGCCGCTCTCTAAAGGGAGGCTGGAAACTGGCCACTAATGCCGGTAAACAACTTAAAGTTGTTATGGCGGCATACCCTACACCAGGGTGGTAGCTATCCAAACGGGCAAATAGTCTAATTATTTTGACCACATGCTTTTTATTACAACTAACAAAACATGCCAACGGTGAAGAAAAACAATGTGATGCTAACCAGCACGTCGAGATCACTGATGTGTAAATCTCGCCAATTCATCTTGATCAACCATGGTGGATACATTGTTCGTTCCCCTAACAATAAGGGATACCGAACCCTGTGGCACATGTATGAGCTAATTACTTTTTCTTTGTTTACACACAAGCATGGCTAATTAACAACTTCAAATTGGTGGGCAGAATATTTTTATTCAGACTAAAGAATTTTATCGATTCGTGTCGCATGTCAAAATATCATCTGTATATAATTTTTCTGTTCGTGCATAAGTCACTGAATTCCTCTTAAACGGTTGGATAGATTTTGAAGAATTTTTTGTGTGTGTTCAAGTGGATTCGAGAATGGTTTAGATTCACAATAGGATGCCGTAGGTGGCACAGGAATCGGGTTACAAACTTTCATTTTTTTCGGGGCAGGACAACGTCTCCCGGGACCGCTAGGAATATTAAATCATCCTAAGTATTGTGTCTATATGTACATGTATATTATGTACACACACACACACACACACACACATATACAGACACACACACACATACACACACATATAATATACACTATATTCTAGCAATTTAGGACAGATTGTACGGAGCAAATTTAAATGTAGAGTGTAAATTATAGTGTAATTTAGATTTCATTTTATCTTAGTACTGGTGAGGTAAAAACTTTAAATAATAATTCTAAAACCTACAGTCAGATTACTGTAGTCTATAGTCCGTATCGAAGAGCCAATATATTATTATATGGTTACAGTTTATCAATAGGAAGGAGGGTTAAAACGTAAAAAATATCAAATCCAACGAACTGTTATGAAATATGTAGATATGGTTAGCGTTTTTTTTTGTAATACAATGTATTGGCGAAAGTCGATTTAGCCTACTGTCGAGGCAACCCGTCCGAATTGAGTATTTGACACATATTACATTAAATTCTAAAATCGTAGAAATAATTAATTTTAATTATAATTAAAAAAATATTATTACGCCATTTTGTGACGTCATAAGCCAGTATTCTCATATAAAATTAAAAAGGCTATGAAGTTTTGTACGATGTTATAAAGCATCTCAGTTGATTTGACTGTCAAATACCCAATTAAACATCTTAGCTACAGAAGTGTGTTTCACTTGCAAAAGGACCTCCACGAGCCATAATCCTTACAGAGCGCTGTAATGACAGAGAGAGATATATATATACATAATCCAAATAATCTTATTGTTTATTATTTAATGCTGAACAATGGTATTTGAGTGATGGTAACACTATCTCTTGTTCATACTTCAGTACATATTCTTGATGCATGCATATTTCCTTCTCTTTTCGTATACTGGTACGTATGTATATGTATCTCTGTTCCCCCTCCCCCGCAATTATGACTTACTTCACGAGGATGCCGCCGGATTGTGTCGTCGGATTTTCATTTACGGTGTTAATGCAATGAGTTGGTGAACTTATATTAAATGGCGGCAGCCCTAAAAATTACTGAATGTGGTGAAAGTGATTAATTGAGCTGGTTTTAAGATAGGGATATGGACATAGTGTTTGGATATGAGCTTTGGGTGAGCCTATCTCCTTTTTCTCAACTTATTTATCATTATTCAACAAAGATTTACACAACACTGAAGGCAGCAAAATCGTACTATTAGCGTCAGCGGTTTTGTGTGTACGGAATATCCGGGGTTTTATTAACTTCGGATCCGCGCATACATTATAGAATATTGACCGTTGTATTCTAACATGTACAATAGGTGAGCGGACAATGAAATCAACTGAGATATTTTTTATAAACTTAAAGAACGTCGCAACTTCTCATAGATTTTGTACGACCGAACTTACTTGTTATGTCATAAATAGGTACAAGCAAAAGGAGTCAAATAACGCATTAATTGATTGATTGAAATATAATTAAAATTATTCCTGTCATGATGTTTTAAAAGTTAGATGATAAGATGGTAATTAACATTTGTTCTTTTATACAACAATATTAGAATTTATTGTAACGTGTCTGCAACCCTATTGCCAATGTTCATAGATGAAAGGTTGCCTTGATAACCTTTTTTATCTGATTTTCCATTATTAATATACTAAAAATATATTAACTCTTTAATAAACCGCAATTAATATTTTTTAAAGTTCAGTCTAGTGAATCGTAAATAACATGAAAATGTTAGAAACCCCCGCAAAACAAGGTCGCTGTTACATTCATAATAATAGGTCATAAGTTCATAACTCGTTCTTCCGACAAATTTCCAGTAGGCATACACGAGAGCAACACGTATTCCTTGTTAAAGGACAATGTAGGCGTAACATTTATTATTAGCAACAGTCTACAGATTATATTCACAATACTTTTTTACAAGAAATGCAAACTCGAACTGCTTTTCTTATTTGTATAGGTAGATACGTTTCGCCAAGGCAGAAAATTTAACGACCTGCCCACGAACTCAAGCTTAGCGACGAGCGAGATTAAGTTATTGGTGTAGCGCACGACGCGTCTTACCTTATACACTTCAGTATTTTATTTAATTTATATTTTTAATTCTTATTAAAAATTAAATTATAATTAAGTTTCTAGTCTTAAATTGTTTAGTTTCAAACCTAAAGGAATTTTTAAAATCAGTATATACATATTAAACATTATTTTTGTATGTAATCTTATCTTTTATTCCTTGTTTCAATTTTGGTTGTCGCACACGGCGACAAGCAAATATAAAACATCGTGAAGATCGTGGCAAGGTCGTAACTGTGCTATACACCTAAATCCTGCATGACTATAGACTACACCACAGATCATTCATTCTATTCGAGCTTTATAACGTTTTATTATTTAAAATAAAAAATATAAATAGATAGATAGTTAAAACTTTATTGCTCACCAAAATAAACAAAAAAAAAATACAAATTCCGTCAGTGGAAACATTCTGACATAATAATTATCGTATAGAAATATAAATTAAAGCTTATTGTCTAGATTTTAATTTAAAAACAGAAACCATTAGTAATTACTTTAATTAAAAACAAAAAATTACACTCATTCCAGAACATTTAGACAGAATGAAGAACGATAACTCATTGCCTGTGTACCGTAAAGGAGTTATTTAATTTGCGAGTGGAATCTGAGCGACACAAAATGCTTTGAATAAGTTTAGACTCGGAATTAGCCGCGCTTTCCATTGCTTTGACAAAGTTCCTACTTTTGCAGCAGCCTTCGGTTTTAATATTAAGTTGGTGAAAATTCGAATACGAATTTCACAGAGGTAAACACATGTTTTGATTACACTAATAAGTCAGCCAAGTGTGTATTGTACCTCGCACTTGGCTAATTTATTAGTATGAAGATCTACCCTGTATTAGGTATATTTATTTACATTGAAAGCAAAACTCAAATGTGACATCGCTTTCTAATCTGCGTGCAATAAAAGAGATAGAAGTAGAAGAGATGGAATACAATCTGCCGCTAAAGTAACTGAAGCGCGGCATCAAACAATTTTTATTTATTTACTAGCATTTGCCCGCGACTTCGTCCACATTGGGTAAGTAACAAAGATTACTGTTATTTTGCCAGTATTTAAAATCAAAGGATATTTCTAGCAGAACAATGGATTTTTTAGAATACATGAATTCAGAAGTTCCCGTAACAACTCGGGAAAAGTAATGCCCAAGATATAAAGAGAATTTGCTATCAATAACTGATAATATCGCATCGGAATCAGATTTCTTTTCAACTTGGTCACTTTAAACGACTCCCAACAAAATTTCCGCGAGATTTCCGTCAGATATAGTACCGCAGATTTTAAGTCCGGGAATTTTCTATCGATCAATGAAACCGCATCGAAATCCGCTTAGTAGTTTTTACGTGAATCCCAAACAAACACACAAAAATCTAAACAACAAAAGACACATTTAAAATTTGATAACGTTATAAATAGATAATGTTGGAATCTCCAACAAAGAGTTTTTATGAATTTGGTATGGCATGGTACTGGCCGCCAAACAGGCACTAAATGTTTGAATTGGGAACATAGATGTTCTTTTGTTTTTTACTTGTTTTTTTTCCCATCCATTAAAATTAAAATCGTCGTTATATCCCGCACGTGCAGTTTTCATTTATAATTAAAATATTTACAGTCCTCAACATATTAACATTTAAAGAAGTGTTTAACAGATAGTAAGATAAAAGACATCTTCGAGATCATTTAAGAACTGTTATTGACTATTATTCAGTCGATCTATAATCGATTGTAAAAAAAATATTTTAATTTTCCATGTGATCTATCGGGATATAATTATGTGGTAAAAAAACTTTGAAATTAAAAAGTATTATGACATTTTTCAAATATCGTGTTTTTACATATATTTTGTATATACATATACATACTTGTAGCTTTTATATACTTAATCAAAGATTTAGTTTTTTTTTACTATTGAAGTTTTTTTAAATAATCTAAAACAATAAAAAAAACTTAACTTATTTATATTAGTCCCTCAAGACTATAAGTAGGATATTGAGCCTAGATCACCGTCTTCTATGGTGCCCCGAAGGCTGGCTACGTTTCCTCGCTGGATCGCCATACTGATCCGTTGGCCATCGGCTGGTGCTTAACCTGCCTTCTGATCCCCTGAAGAGTCAATGAGTCGTTTTGATAAATTTTGGTAAAGGCTCATTTAGATTATTAAATACTACTACGATTAGATCAGGTGGGCTCTTAAAGTTGCCTTCTTAGGTACTATGATCATCGTAATTGTGTACCCACGATTGCACCTACATACACATAAATTTGATCTCATATTTTTTTCTTTCTTTATTTTAATGTATTTGTAACACATCCTATTCTTTTTTACATAGTATAAAACAAAATAGCTTTCAGCGTCTGTCTGTATATCTGCTAACTCTTCATAAACCACGCAACAGATTTTTAAGTAGATTTCATTAACAGTTAGACAATTTTTCACTGAAGGGTTATACCTATATATTTAATTTCTAAGTTCTTTTATGTAATGTAATTTAGTTTATTTTTTCAATTTATATTTTAGATTCGATGATTGTATTCAGCATACATTGTTACTCGTTTTATCCTATATGTAAAAACCCCTTTTTATGTAAGTAAAATAGAGCCTACTTCCTATTATATAAATATTTTATATTTCTTTACTCCTTTTCTCTATAAACTTAAACAATTACTGATCTCATACTTCTACGTACAATTTATTTAAAAGGGGGCGGGAGGATTTATCTTGTCGTACATGTATGTATATGTATATATAAGTATAGATATTAATTTTAATAACATCAAAGTAATATGTATGTACGTAACTTTAGGAGAGGAGAATTCCTTGAGTGTTTTACCTTCTTAACTTACTAATTGACGCGACTGTTATGACAAGAAGTTCCTTTTAGGGGAAACTTTTTATGTCACATATTACGCCTCGCTGTAATAATATGGTATAGAACAAACACAGAGGTTTGGGTAGCGTCAAACATTTATATTACATTCCTTAATGAAGAAGAAAATATATAACCATAGAGTTACTAAGATAAATGCCTTGTAATTAATTTATTTAAAGTGTTTTCAAGAAACTTAGAGAAGCAAGCGTCAGAGATGCCTCATCTTGTGAATCAGAATCAAAAACTAAACTGGGACCTTTTATGAAGGATGAAATTAGTTATATTAAACCTTTCACCCGTTTATAACACTTGTATCCTATATTGATCCTTGAAATCATTTGGTATACATGTCCTTTTGACGCCGTGGAATAGAAACATTTATAATAATTATAATGACGCGGGTGTAATGCCCTAGTATTTGTTTTATTAATTAATTGTTGTGCCGTGAACTAATTTGAAATTTAAAATTTGATAACATTGAAATAATTTATAATATTAAAAAAATATGGAAATACTCACTTTCTGTAATAAATGAATTATTATTATTATTTATTTAAAAGGATACAAGTGTTATAACCGGGTGAAAGTGCGTACCGTACAAATCGTACAAAGGTATTTATTTAACTTTGTACGATTTTTGGATCTGGCCGATTCCTTATAATAGGCACCCGTCTGCCCATTTTTTTTTGTCGAGGGAAAATCTGTTTAACGATTGCCCACCGCAGTTAAAACACAGTGGCACCATGTGGAATTCACCGCGTCGAGATAGTAAAGTTCCAGGTGCGCTTTTCCCTGGGTTAGTCGAGCAACACTCGTCCTCCGTCGTACCCCACGACCATGGCAAGTCGGACGAAAGCGGGAACGTTGAGCATAGCCCCGCCCTCGCGCATGTTAAAACTCCGACGCCAGGTTTACCTGGATGACCTCGAGCGTCGTGAGCGAAATCCAGGGGAGGGTCCGCCTTTGCTTAAAGCCGCTAAATGAGGAACAGAATTGTTTCGCATTTCCCATTCTGTCGCAGCGGGATGTTTTCCGCTCTACAATGACAATGAAAGCGGCTGTTTTGGCCGCTGCCTACCAGAGGAAACTTTAGTAGGTCTAGTAAAAAAGCCGCTGTGGAGCAGGCGATTGTCATTTGCCGCGGCCCTGGCCGTAGACGAATAGAAGTAACTGAATTTTAGTGAGGATTCGGACAGCAGGAGGGCGAGTTCTACACGCTCTCACCGTGGTGCCTGCCGCACACGGTGATAACTTCGCAAACGTAAAAAGCTATGTTCACCCGAGTCGGAAATACCAACTACAACATCGATGTTTCCTCTTTTGCCTTATTCCACGGCTACATAAAGATAAAGCGAAAACTAATAAACACCACGTGCCCTGGCAAGTAGGGGCCAGATGAACCTCTTACATTGCCTTCAATGAAATTATTCAAAAAGTTGTCATAAAATTCCTTCGAGGTCGCCAGCGTATTGGTAAAATCTTTTTTGTTTTCAAATGATCATAGGCGACAGTACCAATTTTTCATCATATGAGCCGACAGCCTGTCTCCTGTAGTCATGCAATGAAAAAGCCTAACATCAAGCAGGTAACCTTATTGTCTTTTATTAGGGTTCCTTATTTTATCAAAAAATAAATCACAGTACTTAAACTATGCTTAGAATTTTGTTTCAAATCATATTCTGTCATTTGTTTTAATGACATTACTTTTAGAGCTTATTGCCGCCGCACTAAAAATATGAGGCGCCATTCAAGGGGACAACAGCCAAAATAACACAAGGCTTACTAATAAACATTGGCTAGTGTTGCCAAATGTACTGATTTATGCAAGACAAAGCGACATTTAGTGGTTAAATTGACCAAAGAAATTTCTACTACTAGAATCGCAATTCAGCAAAAACGGGATTCATATAAAATTGTCATATCCGTCTGTCTGTCTTTACATATCAACGTACATCATAGCCATTTTCTCAACATTTATTAGGTATATATAATTGAAATTTAGCTGGGAGTTGTATTTATATACCGGTACAGAATATTGAAGTCATAATCGCGATAGGTATAAAAGTTAGTGATGGCCGCCATAAAGGTAACTGAAAGTTAAAAACTTTTTTAGCGTATAGACGTGTAGCGTATTGTAAGATGATAGGTGTCTCGAAAATCATAACGCAGTGTGTTAGTACATACATACATAACTTCACGCTAGTTCCCTTGCGGGGTAGGCACGAACAACAGAGTGCCATTTAGGCTTATTCTTACACACCTCACTTGCCTCTTTGACATGTGTATTAGTAACTTTTTATTTTGTCATCAGGTGGAAAGGAACAGGAAATATGTGCTACCAAAGTCATAAAAAAGTATCTACTAACTTATGGAGTATGAAGTAAAAAACTGTCATGTAAGTATTTTTATGGCAGGGGCTTTAATGCTTTCACACATACAAATAAATTTTACTTTCATTCACCAATATATGTCACTGAAACACATTCCCTTGTACCTTCTTCGCCACGTATACATGGTATTAGAATTGGTTTACATAAATATCAAAATACGGAATATATTTTCACGCTTTTCTCTTTGCTTTATCTCTCCATTGGATTGCTATAAAACCTAACATAGGTATACGAATATTTGAATCTATTTATTGTTACCTTTTCACGACTAATTAACAGAGCGTAATGAAAGATAAGGAGATACATTGTGTTCTGGAGAAAGATAAAGCCTACATTTTGCCTCAAAAAACACCATTCAAGAGGAAAATTTGTGTCTCAAATCTCTAAAATAATTCACATCACCTGACATTCTTTAAATTACTGTGACATTGGCGGATTCAACACCAGTAGCGTTGAAGCCAATTCGCCAAAAAAAAAATAGAATATGCAAATCATTATTCCTCAAGTTACAAGACAAGAAGAAGAACAAGAAGAATATGTTTACAAGAAACATATGTTTCAGTTCTACAGTTTCATTATTATTATATTCAATAAGAGAGTATTACAAAAACCGGTCAAGGTACTATTATACTGTACTATACTAGTGGTTATTCGTGAATAACCACTAGTATAGTAGTACAATATGAATTAGAATAAAAGGTTCTTCCATAATCACTATTTATTGTAGCTCTCAATTTATTAATCGATTTTATTGATAAATTGTAACAATAGACTCGCATCACTAACCCTGACCTTGGCCATGGTATGTTTTGTGGATAGATGCCAAATGCGGATGGTGCAGATTAATAACTCCCTGTACGGGTCGTTATCCTATAAAAAATGGTATATTCACACAAAAACTATTACGCTTCTACAAAAAGGGATGGGCTGGTGCGATTATCTATATAAGATGGAATGTATGGAAAATTTGATAAATTTTTATATATAAAAAAATATGTAAAATTGATATTGTTACGAGCTACAGGACTCGAATTAAAATAAATGCCGTTGGAATTACTATAGTTTATTAGAGCTGTACAAACACGTATAAAACAGGTACAAAATAAAACAGGATGCAACCAGTTCAGATTGCACGATTCAATGCCATTCAACATACGCAAAGTCCGTCACTATGTCGCTAATCGAAAGTACTACACACGTCTTAATCGTATCGTAGTCGTCGCATGACTGCCCCACCCCTCCGTTCAGTCATTGTTTTATACTAAAGTGTATAATAGAATAAAGTATCGCGTTTGCCGAGTTAATCCCGCACATCTGGCAAGCTTCGACGGCCATAAAAAAAAGGATTAGTTCGACTGTAATTACAGCCATAAAATAAATACGATAACAATAGATGTTTTAAAGTTTAAACACGAAGTAAACAAAAGAACTCCAAATGCAGGAAAGCCAATAAACGGCCTTTTACGACATGCAGGTGTGCGTACTTTGTCGGTATGTAACAATATTAAAAAATTGGAAAGTGCGT
This sequence comes from Dendrolimus kikuchii, assembly GCA_019925095.2. Taxonomy (NCBI): domain Eukaryota; kingdom Metazoa; phylum Arthropoda; class Insecta; order Lepidoptera; family Lasiocampidae; genus Dendrolimus; species Dendrolimus kikuchii. The sequence goes on from CM034408.1 coordinate 9,594,726, forward strand.
GGCGGTCCACGAACTATGAATTTTCGTCATTTGGCTACGGAACCACTAATAAGAATTTAATCCAAAGTACAACATATCTTAAAAACTATAACACCCAGTAGTTAACGAGAAAAATGCCTGTAACGTGAAAAACGGACCGGTATGAAATTAGTAGAGGGGTCTTGACGACTTATATATGGGTTCTGTTTTACCGAAATCCAATTAATTAATTAATGAAATCGGTATGTAATAGCGGTTTTTTCTCTGTCCACTCAGTTAGACTATGGAACGCCCTCCCTCATACGATCCGAGATAGTTCTTCAGAGAGCAGCTCTAAAAAAAGTCAAAAGCAATATCTGTCTTAAATTATCTTTATATGTTTATGTGTATTTTATATTATATATTTATTTACTATACACTTTATTACACACAACTTAAAAATAAAACTATATAGCGGGCTTGTCGCTATGAGCGATTTCTTCCGAACAACTTTTAGATGGAAAAACAGATTTGTACAGAAGAAAAAAAATTATATATATATATATATATATATATATATATGTGTGTGTGTGTGTGTGTGTGTGTGTGTGTGTGTGTGTGTGTGTGTGTGTGTGTGTGTGTGTTGTGTGTTTAGAAACAAATTATATTAGTAATAAGTGTTTGTAGCATAACTTCATAAAATATATCACTCTATTATGTATGTATTTGATATAATCTATACTCGAGTATAGATTACATCGAATATAGATAAAGTAAATAATATATATATATCCGATTTGTTTTATCCGTACAGGAACGGAGAAAGAATACAATTTTCTGTGGCCGGCCGGCCTGTCATAAGAGATGACAAAACAACCCACAGCCAGGTGGTAGGGCATTTGCACATCTGAGTGGCTACCACCTCTGGTCTAGAGTATGCCGCTATAACAACATTGAGTTGTGTTCCGGCATTAGTGGCCAGGCTCCAGTCTCCCTTTGGAGACCAGCAGCGCATTTTTAGCACCTTTGGTGTTGCAAATGTCAGTAGGCGATGGTAACCGCTTTCCATCAGATGGGCCGCCTGCCTGTCTACTGAACTCAGGCAATAAAAAAATGTGTGGTTGTTGTGCAGTTCACATGCAGTAGTAGTGAAACTTCAGAGAATATACTCACAGATAATTCTTCTCTAACTTTCTTTAATATATGTATAATTCCTTTAGCCTCCGTTGACATCCGTCAACATATAATAATTATTCACTTCAATTCAATTTCACTGCTTTAGTCTAAAAAGTTTTAATTCGGTTCAAATTGAACCTATGTGTAATCATCGGTTTTATTGACTCTCTAATCCAAGCTGCACAATGTTAAACTTGTTTCCCATTCTTTCGTAGACAGTCCTATAGATTTATATTTATCTCTTTTGAGTGTCGTTTTTTCATTTCATCGAGTTTCAAATCACAACGATTTTAAAGAAGTCTCACTTCAGAAAATGTTTAAATATAACATATAGCCATTAATACAGGTACATAAAATTATATATTCAGATCGTAAACTCATTGCATTTTAAGAAATTGTTCCTTAACTAGATTGTTCAATGAGTGGATTGATTTCACACACTTTATGCAGGAGCGGCAATAACTGTGAAAGATTTGACATAACAGTTAGTCTTGTGCGCAGGTATATTTTAACGCAAAAATTCAGGTGGTCTTAAGAATTTTTTATCACAACGTTCAAGAAACTTAAAACGTTCTTTAAGATATATCTAAGACTGGTTTGAACAGTATATTATAAAGAAAATAAAGTATACCTATATGAGCATTTGGGTGAAGTCGGATTAAGCAGCCACTACATTTGTATATATGTATCTTATATACATATGTGTATGTTTTCTATAATAAATATTGTAATTCTGTAGTTAGTTATTTTAGTATGTTTATATTATATTTACATAGTTAAATCATAAAAATATTTTAGTATAGACAACACTGTATTTTGGTTCTCCCCTTCTCATAGGTTTGCTGGAAGAAAACTCTTTCGGGTTAAGCTCGCCTTTATTATAAAGACGAGCTTAACAATGTGTGTGTTTTGTCTGCCGAATATTTATTTACATAAATACAAACAACACACATATTATATATTTCCAAATTAAGCAAGTTACTCTTGTGTTACGGGTAATACATAATGGACTACTCTGTGGGCCGATCCCAGACACCCAGATCATAAGATCATAGTAAATAACGGAGAAAATTCGTTTCCGAAATTTACCATGCTAGGAATTGAACTCGGGGCCTCTGGGTTGCAATGAGGTAGGCCGGCAAAGGTTTAACCCGCTCAACTACAGAAGCCGCCTTTGTACATCACCACTATTTTCTAGTTTTTTTATGTAACTTTTGGTGTGCAATCTATACTAATATTATAAAGAGGTAAAGTTTGGGACGTTGTAGGGGGTAATCTCTGGATCTACTAAACCGATTTTAAAAATTATTTTATTGTTGGAAAGCTACGTTAACAGGGAGTGTCATAGGCTATATAACATGATGCTACATACCACGGGAGCGGAACAGAGTGCGGGTAAAACCGCGCCGGGCCGCTAGTAAAGAATAAAGAAATCGACTTGTCGTAATCGTACGTGTAAGACATAACATAAAGAACCACACCTCATTTTAATTAACGTGAAAAAGCGACCGGTTTAGGCACTCTAACATGAAATGTTATACAAAGCTATAGCTATAAAATTTCTTTTGAATCTGAGTTTTCTTCCCCACAAAGGAATATTAACTTCATACAGGATTTTTCCCAACTTATGACGGTGAAAACCTTCCTACGAAAAATGATATTAAAGCAATTTACCTTTAAATGCGAGATTCAATTTTTAACAAACATTATAAACGAGAAAGAATTTTCTTCGGGTCCCGTAACTTAATAACAAAATTCAATTCTACAGAACTCTTAACTGTATGTGGACCGACACGCACGTGGCCGATTTGTAGTAATCAGTTAATCCCTATACCCCATAACGCATTCTACTTGGTTATAGTTATAATATTGTGGAGATTAGTCGTTATACACACATAGTCTGACTATAATTTATTGGGGTTTCGTAACAATTTTGTCAAAAACTCAATAGATGAGGGATATTAACTGATAAATTCACAAAAAATGTGCTCCCCTGTAACTAAAATTCTTAAAAAAATTGAAGTGGTGGAGCTCAAAAAACTTCTACTACTACTACAACTTCTACTTTCAAGGAAAATTAGTTTGAACAATATCCGATGGTTAGTTTTTGAGTATGGGGTATTTTCGATTAAATTTTTTTATGCTTCCGTAGTCGTTTTTTATAGCTGGTAGAAAACGTTACAGTCGCTTATAAATGTTTACAATACCAGAGTTTGGATGAAATTATATTATGACATCCTTTTTAAAAACCCTATAACGAGCCTTTACCGCCATTTAACGTAAGCGACATTTGGACCTAAGTAAATTTTTTGTTGCGAAAGGTATTTTAAACTATTATTTTGTTTTCAGACTTTCAGTTTTTTATGCAGTAGGGTCTAATCTAAAAATATAAGTCTTAAAACAAAATAAGAATTACCTTTTGCAACAAAAAATATATTTAGATCCAAATGTCGCTTACGTTAAAATAACGCTAAAGGTTCAATATTTTAGCGCTGTGGGAAAACTTCCTCAGCTAAAATAACAAAAACAGTGGAAGTCTCACGTTTCATAGCTTGAGATGTGTCACGTACCTACTTATCAGATTTATTTTGTGTAGGTATAGTTAATCCAAACCGCCTTTTTGTATACATTTAGTATACTTGTCTAGACCACAGGGCGGCTATTTAATTGTATATTTATGTAAGCCTCACATTCAAAGAGCTTGATATACACGTGTTATTGAAAGATAATAAAAGATCCCGTATATTTAAATGAAAATAGCCCACAGGGTGAAAGTAGTTAGCAGTGGGCGGTACTCATGCGGGAACAAAGGTCGGGAGATTATACGCAGAGGGCAATTAATGGGTTCTTTGAAATGGCACGCTTATGCATACACGAGGCTATTAAGGATTAAAGTCTATATTCTAGAACAGTAATCAAACTTGAATCATATGAAAGAGTCAATATATGTTGAAAATGCACAATTAAAATGCCTTGATTTCTCGCGGATTCATGGGTACGTACTATTTTATTTCGACGGATTATATAGCATTTAAAATTTAGCTTTATACTCATCGTAGGTATATGTGCATATTATGACTTATAATAAGTATACATACCATACACACCACACAGTGGTATACATACCACTCAGCTGAGATGAGAATGTTGAGATGGATGTATGGTGTTACAAGAATGGATAAGGTGAGAAATGAGTACATAAGGGGATTTTTGAAAGTGGCACCTGTGACAGAAAAATTGAGAGGAAGAAGATTAAGTTGGTATGGACATATAATGAGGAGGGATGAAAGTCACGTGACAAAAAGAATGTTATACTACAAGATCGATGGGTACAAATTTAAAGGTAGACCAAAAAAAAGATGGATGGATTGTGTGAAGGATGACATGATGATATGCGTTGTGACAGAAGAGGTTTGTCAGAATAGAAGAGTGTGGAAGGAAAAGACATATTGTGCCGACCCCAAGTAATTGGGATATGGTGAAAGAAAAGAAAGACATACCAAAAAATAAAAACTACTTTAAAAGTAACTAAAAAGCAAAAAATAAATATTTACTACAATATTTTGAATTCGGTGCGACGTAAAACATAATATATTTTGCAAATTGTTTTTGGCCTTGTTTTTTGTTAGTTTCTTTTTACTTACGCAAATACTTGAATAGATTTATAATTAAAATATGTAACACGTTGTACGTGCCTATAATATTCAAGACTTGCTCTCGATTTCCTTGAGATGTACTTATCAAATGCAGACTTAGTAACAATAGGAACACCTCAGGAGTAAATTTACTCTTTCGAATAAAATAAAAAAAATGAAAATTGGTCTACAATTGACGGAAAAATTGCGTAACGAACATTTTAAAAAAACATACAGACGAATTGAGAACCTCCTCATTTTCAAAATTTCTGGTGACTTTGAATCCTTAGGAAGATTATAATTATTAGTTGAAATTAAACATAATATTTCTTAAGCAATCAAATGCCTCTTAACACATACTTTATTCACATCACTTAAAAAAGTCAGAGATGCAACAAGTCCAAATCGTCAGCAATAATTCGAAACCGTTAAACGTGCACTAGTCATAATTCAGTTTAATGAACCTTATACCGCAACTGAAACAGAACTGTTTTCCACTCGCAACGTCGGCACCGGCTTCATTTTATTCGCACAATAAATATCTAAACAGAAACACTTAATTAACACTGTAAAGCTGTAGTCAATAATAAAGAGAATTTTCCGAATCCGTCCTGTATGCAAACTGTAGTGAATTAAGGTTGTTTAATCCGCATCACCACATTATAAAGCAGTTTCCTTAGAATTATTGTTATTTATGACGACGATTTATCATACCAGAATAGAAGACCTCTATGGTAGGTGAGTTAAGGCTTTGCTCACTAAACCACAGAGGGCGTCAAATTGTAACAATATGCACATTAGGTCAGAAAAATCCTTAGTAGTCCAAGGATGTATATATATAGGACGAATTTGGTCGACTGGAGTACCATACCCAGCGTAACTTTTGACAGGACAGTTATTCCTTTTAGTAATAAAGTAAAAAACCTCGGTGTCATAGTTGATAGTGAGCTGTTATGACGACCTCATATCACCGAATTAAGTCGGGAGCTATTCCTTTCGTCCAAATCCCTTCGAAGGTTGAGGAATTTCTTACCCATTACCACCAAAATTAAGGTAGCAGAGTCCCTGTTATATAATCCAGGATAAAGAGTACTTTATCCTGGATTATGCTGACGCCAACTATCTAGATTTAACCCAAGAACAACTTAATAAGCTTGAGCGTCTCCAAAACTTCTGTACAATGTTCATATTTGGCCTACGGAAATATGACCACGTCTCTAAATTCTGTAAAAAACTCAAGTGGCTCCCAATTCGTGTTCGTCGGAATACTTTGTCTTCTGTACAGTATCTTATTTGTCCCGAATACTCCTCATTATCTTAAAGAACGCTTTTACTTTATTTCTTGCTCCCATAGCTCACGGTCTTCCACAAAACTGAAATTAAACACCCCTGTGCATAGTTCAAATTTCTACAACAATTCTTTTACTGTCAAGGCTATAAAACTTTGAAATACGCTGCCAATTGCTATCAGACAAGCAAAATCGCTACTAATATTTAAAACGAAGATCAGAAAATATTACTTGTCCTTGGAATATGATGATATTTATATGTATGTACAAATATATTTATTTATAAACATTTGTATATTTTTGTATATATGTATTTGTATGTTATGTATATTAAGTATATATCTATTTAATATATAGAACATCCGTATATATTGCATTTATATATTTATTACTAGAATGTAAGAAATTGTACTAAGTATTATGTATACCATCATCATCATTATAATCTCAATTCATTCCTGGGGTTGTCTGCAAGAGGTCGCTTTTTAGCGATAAGATCGTCCTTTGTGCGTAATGAGACGTAGTTTTAGTCTGTAAGTTCTTTTTTTCGTATAGGTTTATAATAAAGAGTTATTGATTGATTGATATATTAGCCACTCAAACACCATGGGTTTATTTTGACTTAATGCTATCATAGCTCGAAAAAATCATAAAGTGGTTAAAACAAACTTGGCTAAGCTTTCCGCACGAATTCGGAACAAAACTAATCCGGACGGAATGTCGGGCAAACAAGTGACACTCAGTTAAACTAACAAACACTAGAAAACTCGGTTCGAATTGCATCCGGAAAGTACGTGAGCTTTTCTTAGGCAACTTATATAACCTCAGAACACAGCACTTGAAGACATTGTTAGTAAAAAGACGTTAAGGTATATAAGTTGGAATGAAAGCCAGTAAAAAACGTATTTTAACTACGAAAAGTTTCTGACTCCTACAAAACTAGATGGCGTGTTCTCTCACTTCTTTATGTTTTAATAACAATAATTATAAGCTAAGACTCAAGCTCTAGGGGTGGAAGTGATAAATGGCATTACGTCAGAAGTAGCTTCGGTGAACCTGCAGCCTACCTCTCTACACCCCTTAGCCACTCACACCCATGTTGCCCCTGTTTTCTATGGCATTTAGGGGCCCATGCAGGGAGTAGCGAGTCCTGGCGGACCCTGGGCGTCGGAGTGAACGCTCCGAACGCAACCGGGAATTAACGCTCGGATGATGATGATGAGCAGGAGTGGCGAGTCACCGTCTTCCTATTTTTCCATGTTCCCCAAACATTGCGACAGGCAGACGCCACAGTCTCCATATTCTCAGACCCCTAGTACCACTAACAGTTCACCCCAAAAGTCCGGTACTTTATGTTCTCATTTCCCACAATAGTCCTACACATTCTATACCTATTATGCCAAGAGGCCTCTACGTGTTGTCCTTCCCATAGGCCCACGCAAGCCCTCCAAAAGTCCGGGCCATTTTTATGGCTCGTGAGAGATCACGAGCCATAAAAATGGTCTAGAGATAGAGACATACAATATAATTATAATATAATTATTCTTTATTAAGGTTTTCTGCCTTACCTTTAGAATGCATTACAAGTGTGTTGAAAGCTTCGAAAGAAAATGTTGATAGAAAAAACAAAAATCTGCAACATATTTCCACAGAAGAGAAACAAATAGAGGGATTTTGAAATGAAATTGTCAAATGGAAAAACCCACGCCAGTCAGTGGCAAAAGCGAGGAAAGTGAACGATTCTGGGAATAGCCATTAGTCTTGTAGGCGCCCGTAGACTACTATTGATTTTTACGTTTCTAACGGCCCGCTTTATCTAGTTGAATAATACTTTCATAATTTATGAAAATGGCATAAAAATTAAAAGTCAAAGTAAATAATCAGGAAAAACGAACTTTGTGTAATAACACTCTGAGAGCCTAAAGTGATCGCCTTTGGAGAATCGCTTAGTGAAATTTACACCAGTTTAAATATACTAGGAGTTGTGAGACATATCATAAAATTTTACTTTATGTTGATACTTACGATTATGGTACTTTTGTTTATCATACGAGTCTGCGAAAACGACTTCTTTAGGCCCTCTGATGTGGGTGGTGTTTGGGATCGGTCCCAAAGTCAGTTCTATTGTACTCATAATATGCCGTAAATTGCTTAGCTTGAAAATATACAAGGTGCGTGTGATATTTGCCGAAAAATTATTTATTACATTTTTATACTTTTCTTTGTGCCTGTTACCAATTTTAGTACCTCTGTGTATTACTTTCGACAACGTAGACAAATAATGGGATGGTACATTTTACCCCCAAAAAATAATATTCCACCGCGATACACAAATAAAATTCACGCGAACAAAACCAAGGTAAAAGCCGTGTCATATATACGCTATTCATTTGGCTTTATGCTCAATTAAAAGTTTCGTAATAATATCATAATGCGTTTTGGCTCACCGACCGTTAAAAGCAAAACCGCATGATTCTTTGGTAGGTATTATAAAATCACAATGAAAATTTTATTCATCGCAATGAAATTTTAAAATTTGCTAGTGAAGAAAATAACAATTAATAGAAAAGCGATTGAAGCACGATGTAATATTTAAACTACGATTAAATACAAACCGAATTTGGTTACAGCAACCACTATGTATTTCGAGTATTGAAACTCTGATTAAGAAGCCTCTGGTAAACCATAATAATTGGGTAGTTGAGACATAACACAAGGAATTGTGAAACAATACTCATTTGAAAGGGTGGGCGTTCAAATACCAAGTCGTCAGATAGAAATATTTTTTATTGCTGTTTACACTATAATTAATACGCTCTTTGACTCATTATAATAATGAAATCATCTTCCCTGTTTACAATAACTTGACGTGCAGAGTTATCAACAATCAAAAATATTATAAGCTAAAGTCACACCTAAAACCGCGATAATTACTACAAAATTTCAACAAAAATTAAGAGTATTTTACTTTTTGTAATAATCTCTATTTATAATCTATTTTATAAGATGATACTAAGCGATGTTAATTATTAGAATTTGGCAACCCTGCGCGTCAAGTTATCGTGAAAGGGGAATAATTTACAACGCTTGTATAAAATCTAAGAGGCTTCGGCGTTTTATATGTTAATAAGTATTTCAGTTGATTACTCTGTTAACTATCCTATTGTAGCCTATTTTAGCCAGGAATATGCTGTCACATTTTGGACAGGGCATATTGTGATTGCAATAATACTTTGATAGATTCGTCAAACAATAATATGATTTAATTAAATTGATGCAAACATATTTTAATTTTATCAAACCAAAAATGTTTAGAATATTACAACTACTACTGTAGAGCAATAAAAACTATAAAACTCGTCCATAAAATAAACATTCAGCTAGCACAAGGGTAACCCTTTCACACTTTTGGCATTGTATGTTTTGACTTTCACAATTTTCTAGTAAAACAAAATAAGCTCGCGCTGACATGCGCGGTTTGATTTAGTTTCACTTAAAGTATTATTGTGAAACCTTACCAATTTAAGAAAATTATATAATTATAAAATTGGAAAAGTGTTCGTACTTTAAATCCCACGGGAATTTTTTGGGAACGGTTTAAACTGGCTCTGTTGAAAAAACTTCTGGTCCTGATATTCACTGATCTGAATCACTGAATATCCTAGTTTATTATATACACATACATTTATTTGTAACTGTTATATGATATTCAGAATAATAAAAGAAATAACAAGTACCATTAGAATTAGTGTACACGCGTAGAATGTAAATGTAGCGGGCGATCTCTTAATAAAAGGATAGCTGTATTTTTTTCGCCTCCTACAGTTTCATAATGCAAAAAGAGGATTTTTTTTTCTTGTGTTTTAATACATTTCTTACTAAATACCTCAATTCTAATTTCTATTACATATAGTTTTTTTTATTGCATGAGTTCAGCAGACAGGCAGACGGCCCACCTAATGGTAAGGGGTTACCATCGCTTATGGACTTTTGCAACATCAAAGGCGTTACAAATGCGCTGCTGCTCTCTGCTCTCTTAAGGGAGTCTAGAACCTGGCCACTAATGCCGAAACACAACTCAAGGTTGTTATGGCGGCATACTCAAGACCAGGGGTGATTGCCATTCAGACGGGCAGATACTCTACCACCTGGCAAATATGTTTATTTATATTTATTCACCTGTCTATATATTTTTATCTATGTATCTATTTATAGATATGTTTCCTATATACGCTTGTCACTATTAGCTAACTTAAGACTGCATTATAAATTACAATCTATTTTACTTAACGCTATTGATAGAATAGCTATGTTAAAACCGACCTATGGGCTTTTTATTTTTTAATTGAATGTTTGTGTGTTCTTTATTCCAAAGCTGGTAAACTGGCAGACGGCTCACGTACTTGAACGTGGTTAACGTCGCCTATAGACGTTTACAACACCAGTGGCCCAATTCTGCTATTACTATCTCGTCTAAATCACCGGACAGTATCTTCTCAATCGTAGGTTTACCTGATTTCGGTATTTTGTTAATACCAATAGCGTACCCGTGGTAGCCCACTTTATCTTTATACATTTTAATAAGCTAAAACACGCAAAATAAATGTTTACATTTTTCGTAGCTTTTCAATATTCATTTCGGCTAACGAAATTTCTGCTAATGGTAATACCAATATTTTTCTACTATTATTCCGCCGTGATGTAATCGAGAAGATATTATGGATTTAGTAGAATACGAATTTTTGACACTATCGCAATAGAATTGTACTTTGAATATTTTAGCAACGTCAAGATATTGAAATAGCCGAATTGGGCCCCAGGTGTGAAGCCAAGGCGTTGCTAGCCTTTAGTTAAGGATACAGGGAATGGGATAACGGGACGGGAATAGAGGACTAGACAGGAAAACGGTATATGGAATAGACAGGATGGGACAGGGTGAAGGGAGTGAGCCATCGTACCTCTCACTCACCGCACGAAACGCGAATTGCTCAAGGATAACCGTTTTTTCTTCTTCGTCATCCTCCGCGTGTGTCAGAGCAGAGATCATTTTATGCTTTTATTTTTTTCTTGTCTTTTATTTTATTTTCTTTAAAGGGAAAATAAGTGTGGGTGTCAATTTTTATTTTAATATTTTTTCCTTTTCTTTTTTTTCTTTTTTCTTATCCTATTTATATACATGTTCTTATATTCTATTACATTTATTTATTTACTTTAAATCTCGGCCTATCACTACAGTTTATTATTTCTTATTCATATTCAAGGATAACCGTTCCACGATATTTGGTGAGAGCGGGGTAACACACCAATCTAGCAGCACTAAAAGCTGAAATCATGATCATGATTCCAGTATGGCCGTAAAATGTCATTTATTATCTTCCTGTTGTATTTTGGTTGGTAAAGATGTAAAGACTATTCCAAAATATGATATCGCTCTCAATAAGCTTAATAGGTCATAAATTTGAAATGGCATACGCTTAAGTTCATGACATTGTTTTGTGCTGTGGGATAAAATTACTTGGAAGATTTTTAACTGGCACAACTGCTTATTTGAATGTATAAGTACCGTTCACAATGTTTAAATAGTAGATTGCTACACGAGGGATGAAAGTGACACATAGGTATGACACGTCAAGTAAATTACTTTTTCTGTGGCATTCTGAAAGCCTGAATTACTATTCATGAGTATAAAATCATGTTACAAAATTGTTGATATTTTTTAATTATGTCTTTATACCACTATTTAACAGTGGTCGTATAAAAAGTTCAGACATGGCTCGTACAGCTTTAAATTTTTTTGACAACAAGGAAAATCGTTACCCATGGACGAAAAGTACTGTTTTCATCCCTGTGATCAGGTAACTTTCCGAGTATGAGAAATGAACAATACATTAAATCTATTTTCGTGTTCTCTATAATAGAACTCTGTCCAAACTATAGTAAAAATTCGTATTGTAAAACATGTCTCACTTTTCCCGCTTTTGAGCTCTTGGGAAATCTATTTTCGCGCCACTAGCTGTGGCACTGACTTATTTTAAACATAGAATAAGTTTTCCTGCAAAATATGTTATCTACATATTTAAAATGTTTTTTCATAAGAAATTTAACTTTTATATGTTTATGTCTAAGTGGCATAAACATAAGAAAGTTGAAGCAACTAACTTTAATTATTGTCCAGTAAAATTAACTTCTGAAGTAAAAAGTTTTACGATATATAAAATTTATAAACTATAGCCCAGGGATGTGCACCGCATTAAAAACGGCGGCGGCGGCGCGGCGCCGTCGGCGTGACGATTTCAGGGTTACTGTATTTAAATCCACTCTATCTATGCTTGCTTTGAAAAATAGTCACAAACAAGACTCGGGCACCGAAGTGTCACCTGCAAACCGGGAATAAATAGGATGAAGTCACAGATGTGAATACTACCTCTGAAGCTTTTCACACTACCATCCATTATAATTCTGTTCTATATCATGCTAATAGTTTAACTAACGGTTTTAAAGAGCTCAGTCATTTCTATACACTTAAATTGCTTATAAATATAAAAACAAAACCGACTTCTTTCTACAACATCTAGACGTCGGTGCCAAGTAAAACATAAAAGGACAACAACAAATTTACAAATATAGTAACTTCTAGATGTTGTAGAAAGATGTTGGTTAAATAATTATTGGTTTTTACTATCAAGGCGGTTTTGCTTTTGTTAAAAAAAATACTTTAATTACACAAACACTTTAATAGCTTTAGAAATACTATATTAAGCATCTGTAGACATTGTACAACTGGCACGCGTATACATATTTGCCATCTCACTCTTCGGTGTATATGCTCTTCAACAAGGGTTACTCTCGATTTTCTTTCGATCCACAAACCAGATCCTGACTTTGTGACTATGGGACCACCTCTGGAGTTAAAAAAAATTGAAATTTGGTCCACAATTGACGGAAAAATCGCATAACATGCCTATAAAAAAATGACACACCTGTACAATGTGTAATACTAGCACGCGTATACAGCCTTATTTTTGGAACAATGTAGGCTCGGTGTTTTTGAATAAGAGTAACCTTGATTTCTCTGGGATCCACTCATCAGATCCTGACTTGGTGAACGTGGAACCACCTTGGTTACATACATACTTACAAATAAAGAAAAAAAATCAAAATCCACAACTGACAAAGAAATCGCATAACATGCACATAAAAAATTAAGCGCCCGTAGAAAATTTAATAGACGCGTATAAAAGATTTTTTCCAAGAATTTAGGCACAAGGCGTTTTTTAATAAGGATTTTTCTCGATTTCCCTGGGATCCGATCCGATCCACTCATCTAATCGTACTTCAGGCGTTTATACTTACGACTAGGTAAAAAATTTGAAAATCGGTTTACAATTGACGGAGAAATCGAGTACCAAATATACAAATCAATTGAGAAATTGTGTTACGAAGAAGTTGGATAACAATTTTCATGAGTTTCTCTAATTCCTTGGAATCCACTCACAAATCCTAACATAGTGACAATCGGACTAATTCGAGAGTATAAAACTTTCGATTAAAAGAAAAAAAATTAAAGTCGGTCCACAATTGACGGAGAAATCGAGTTCCAAACATAGAGATCAATTGGGAACCTCCTCCTTTTTGAAGTTGGTTAAAAATAGTACGGAAATTGTTTACAACTAGAGTGCCACTCAACCAACGTCTTACTATCGTACGCGCCGTGCGCAAGTGGCGGCGTCGGCGACGTCGCGTTGCCGCGGCGCACACGTTTACTAACTAAGGCCACATACATAAGGCAAATGCGTGATACCCCACAAACTACAAATAATTCCGTAGAGCTAATAATCGTCCACCGTTTTTAAAATCCAATAAAACACCGCGCTTATAACCGTTAAAACATAGTTTTATTAAGTATTTCTGAAACTACAACTTCAACCTTTTTTATCAGAGCTTTCGACTTTGTACTTCAAAAGAGAGTGAAGACATAATTTTTACCATTTTGTAAAATAACGCTTTTCTATCTAATGACTTAAATTTAAAAAATCATTAAAAAACATAATTATAATTGAGATACGAAAAATTTTATGAATCCTCAGTTCCAGGTATGGTCCCCCCTAAATTTTAATTGTTTCGCTGCCTTACTATACCATTTTGTAGCGCCATACATACATTTTTTTAACATTTCATCCATATTTACAGACTTAGGAATTTCTGTCAAAAATGTAGCAAAGACAAACGGGCTGATAAACTAACATGACAAAAACGGACTATTTCAGTTAGTTTTTAGATTTTGTATGAATAACTTTTTGTGAAATGGATAATTATTGCAGATTATACTGCTCGTGAGCAGACAGTGAAGTGTACGAGGAGTTGCGGCGGCTGCCACTCACCACTAACATTATCCTGATGTTATTACACGAACGCTAAGGTTTAAACTGCACAACTACTAAACTGGAACTGCGATCATCATAGATGTGATCTACGCATTACTGCAGCTAGAAGGGTCCTTCCTTCTGTATTGTCGGGGGATCAGCAAAGCGAGCGTCTCAGACGCGCAGTCTAGACAACCTTGATATAAGTAAATATTGTATTCACATTGATATTGTGTCTCGAAGATGGTAGTAGATACAGAAGATTACTTGCATAAATAATAATTTTCTATTGCACAGTTATCACTTGTTAAATAAGAGCACCTGTAAGTAAAATTAGGTGCTAAACTCTACTTCGCTGATTGAAGAGGTTATGAGCTCAGTTTAATTATATACAGCATTAAACCACTAACAAATTATGTGACAACGTCAAAATGCATAAAAAGTATGAGAAACTATTTATTTTATAAATGAAGTATTTAGGAAAAATATCTCATTAATATTACCATCTAATCTAAAAAGACTAATAAGTAATTTAAACATAAGCTAAATTAACCAAAAGTATTTATACTAAGAAAGTGTCCACTAATACTTCTTATTGTCTCTGTTAAGGCGAAGACACTTTGTTCATGTGTTCTTTAATAATAGCGAGCACATTACACTATACTTGTTTAATTTGTACCACTAGTTCAAATGGTTTTCGTCTTTTTGAGCCTTCTCGTTATGTCCATGTTGTTGAGGAGCTGGATTGCCCTGACATTCACATGATGATGAAGCCGATGCTCATGGGCTTCCGCGTATTTCAATATACTAATATAATATCATAAAAGTTCTAGGACTATCCAAGTTTATTCTTTAGTGCAGCTCATGCGATATGTAGTCAGAAAAAATAATTTGGCAAGAATCCAAGGAGTCTGCATAGCATGCCTATATCAACGACAGTAAATCTTAAAACATACAAAGGCCCTCCTACTGTCCTTGTAGATGTCGATAAGATTACACTAGGAGTTTGTTGAGCAAGTTGTATCGTACTTCATCGTATATATTACAACAATATTGCAATTCTTATTGGGCTAAGTACATAAAAATGTTATTAACGAATCTAAAACATGGCATATTTTTAAGATTGCAAAAGATTACTGGTAGATCAGGCACGAATTTAATCGCCATAAAAGGAAGATAGGTAAATTAGCATCGGAATTACAATTCAGAAAAGAACTTATTGAAGCTGTTGATAATCCGTCCAATTTGAAAACTATTTGACTGCAAGAGCCATTACAGGTCTGCGCAACATTTTATTTTCTCTACTTATCATCTCAAGCATCTGTTTTAGTAATGTATTTTTTAATAGTTCACGGATGGCAGTGCTATAAACACTTTTCATACAGATAGGTATTGCGCAGTCTGTAGCAAATCTAGATTAAATACCAAAATTTGAGTGAAAACTGCTACTTATGGGTTGTTTAAATACATAACCGTTATGAGAATTTCTATTAATGTGTCTGTCTGACATTGTTGTGAATAAAAATTTTAGAGTCAAAGTAATTTGTTTTGTGTAGGTATACAGGTTTGAATATGATGTCCATAATTCAAGAGATTTCAAATTTTATCTTTGTATGCGCGGATCCGCATATTAAAAAAAATCTGGATATTCCGTACACGGGAAGACGCTGAGGCTAATATTATAATTTTGTTGCCTTCAGTTGTGTTTGAATGTTTTTTGAATAATGATATACAAGTAGAGGAAGTAGATAGGCTCACCCAAAACTCATGTTCAAACACTATGTCCGCCTTTGGCTTCAGAATTATAATATATCTTGCACGTATCTGGAAACTAGCTTAATCAATTACTTTCACCAAATTCAGTACCTTTCAGGGCGGCCGCCATTTAATATAAGTTTATCAATTCATTACACTTGCCAAAAATCCATTATTTCTTACATGTCCGTCGTTGAACACCGCAAACGAATCCGACCACAAAAATGGCGGCATTTCCCATCAACCGAATATAAATTGGGGGACAGAGATAGATATACAACACCAGTATACAAAAAGAGAAGGTAATATGTATGTATCAGGAATGTGTATTGAAATTCGAACAAAAGAAGGCGGTACCATGACTTGACTACATATACATGTATGTCTCATTTCGATATCGTATAGAGTTCAGAATATTTATATATAAAGTGCAAGTCTCGGCGAACGAATTGGCAAGTCTCAATTGGTCTTACATAAAAGCTAATAGTTCAGGATTATATTTTACGGCTGGTACGTAATAGCTGAAAATATTTTTACAATTTTATGGTAATAATATGTACCTACACCGTATTGTGTGAATCGCATTATGCATTTCTGCGATGTGATTGTCAATATTTAATACCGTAATATCATTTTTATAATGCCGTAAAGTGACACGTGAGATTGACATGAAAGTCGAGTTAAAATATGTAAATAATTTCATGACATTGTGGTGACTCTGTTGTTAACCGAAAAAGGGTTGTCGACCTCAAAGAATACATGCACTGATTTCTCGTGGTAATTGATTAACTTTTTATTTGCTGTTAACAGCCGAGAACACAGGTCGATAAAGCTGTTATCAGAGAATAAAAGAAGATACTCGTTTATAAACGTTATTTATTCCTAATTTACTTTTTCTATAAGAATGCCGATCTAATAATTAAGTACATTTAATTATATATTGCGATTTTCTCACAATAATTAGCTAACCGCAGAGCGCTACTACGACATGAGCACCAGACCAAAATCGGAGTAAGGATCTGTTTCGGACCGAAGTCGAAGTCGGAGCGTCTCGTTTTTTTTTTTGAAGCTGGGACCCAGCTGAATAGCCGCAGGTGGCTGTTTCAGCGATACCGGAATTTGGAGGCTTCCCGACTCCGTGGGAGCGGAGGCGTTCAGCCCGGAAGCAGCGCACTCGAGGAGGCACCTCCTGTGAGGTTCGACCTCGGCTCGACCGCTGCGGGGATTGACTCTATATTGAGAATTAGGCGTAAAAGGCTGAATGAGCTAAGCCAACAGGCCGAAGTGATTATTTGGGGACTAATTATCGACTCCGCCGGCGAAGCCGATCTAGTCTATCATTACTACCGCTTCGCAACGTATGGAGGAGAAGAAGCGGTGGAAGAAACTCTCCAGCAACACGTCTAAGCTAATCTTGTATGGCTACTTGTGTCTGTAGTGAGTGAGTGAGATTGGTGGGTCTTACCTTTGTGTAAGAGGATCCGAGCCGGGGGCTCTCCGGCGTCTGTTTTGTTTGCGTCTGTTATGCCAGGCTGATGTTCTGAGACTCGGGGGGTTCATGATCGCGAGAAGACGGATGATTTCGTCGGCCTAGTCATTGAGTACCTTGCGAGGTCGACGATTTCTCGTGGGAGCGTTCGGTGTGGGTTTGTTGTTGACCGTTTCCGTCACCAGAGAGTTCGGGTGATGGGGGGCACGGTCAAAGAATCTGCGCGATAGGGTGGTTATATAGTCTTTGATGGAGGGAATCTCCATATCGCGATGCAGGTCGGCGAGCCGCATATAGCGCACTCGACTGCAGCACGCAGAAAGTGGTTCTGGATTCTTTGCAGTCTCCAGATGCTTGCATCGCTGGCGTGGCCGAAGACCACACTCGCATAGGTCATGATGAGGCGGATGCAAGTTTTGTATAGAGTCACCTTATTTCTAAGGCTCATCTTACTCTTCTTGCATATCAACGGCTAGAGTCGGCCTAGGATCCGTATTCTCTGTTCCCGACCGCTCTGGTGTGCTTGTGGAAGTACAAGCCTCTGTCTAAGGTTACACCAAGATATTTGACTTCGTTAACCCATGGGATAACTCGGTCGAATAGCTTGATGGGCATAAGTTGGTTGGTGGCGCGAGTATTGGGTGAGAGAGTGCGACGAGTGAACATGATGGCTGCACTCTTCTCGGGATTCACTTCAATCTTCCATCTACGGAACCAGTCGCCTAGTTCCTCGATGGCGGCGTTGAGGTGACTGCAGATTCTGTATCTGCTGGGGTCGCTACTGAATATGGCGGTGTCATGCGCATATAGGGCTAGCTGGGTATGGGGGTGCCGTGGCATGTCGCTGGTGTACAGCGAGAAAAGTAAGGGGGAGAGCGCGGAGCCCTGAGGGACTCCCGCTGAGATGGTATGAGAGGAGGAGCGAGTGCCCTCCACTCAGAATCTGAATCTATGGTCTTTGAGGAAGTCCCGTAGAATGAGTACGAGTCCGTCCGGCACACCGAGTTGATACAGCTTATATATCAGCCCGTTGTGCCAGACCTTATCGAAGGCTTTGGCGACGTCGAAGAATGCTGCACCTGTCGGCCAGAATCTTCGTCCGCCGCGGACGGAGCGATGCGGAGCACTTGTTGTGGGCGGACTGTCTCGTCGCTCCATCCGCACGCTTTTATATTCGAGTGATGGCAGGGCCAGCTGAGTAGTGAGGTAATTGATACAAACTACTTTACTATTATTGTATCAGTAATCATACTCTTTACAAAAGTATAATAGTCTAATACTAGACACAGACAAAACGGATTGCTTAGTAGAGGATAACTAAGTTCATTAGTAGGTAAAAAGCAAATGATTGTTAACTCATGTGTATTATTTTATTATGTGTAATAAATAATATTCTATTCTATTCTACTAACAGGATAACTAGTAGAGCATAGAGGTTTTCAATAGTCTAAATCGGTTTTATTCAATAATTTCGTTTCGGAATGTAAACATCAAAAGAGTGTTATTTAAACCTTCATTATGGCCGATTCATTTTGGGAGAGGTTTGCTTTTCCTATTTGACAACGATTAACACGTTTCGGTTGTTACCGTTTCCGATATCGATATGTGTTAGTATACGAATGAATCTTTACTGTACCTACTATAATACTATGAGTGTACTTTAAAGATCTACTACAAAAAGCGATCGAACTGCCGCACTACCCCCAATTTTTCATTCACGACTAGCTATGCGCGCGACTTTGTCTGCTTGGAATTTTATTTCGCGGAGCCCTAAAAAAGTAGCTTAAGTTACTCCTTATACATCAGCTATCTGCCAGTGAAAGTCCCCTCAAAATCGGTCCATTTGTTTCAGAGATTAGCCGGAACATCCAGACAGGCAAAAAAATAATTGATTTTTTGATAAAAGTGCCGTATATACTTTCATATGCATTTCGAAAAGCTGGTATTGTTACATTACAAACAAACACTTCAATTTTATTTATCTGTAAAAATACAGATTTCACTACACTATTCTGCATTGGCATAAGAAGATACCTTTCTGATAAATTTTACTCATAACAATCTTAAATATTCGCAGAAAAATATCTGTGATCATAAAATAGAACATAGATCTAGATACTATTTCGATTAAACATCATTATTGCTTCAAAGCAATCGAGGATAATATAGCACTAATATTAGTTTTTTCGATAAAGATTTAATGTGAAAATTTAAAAGGCGTTAATATCTGACAATTAAATACCATATTAAATTGTGTGGCTTAGTTATCGTTTAATAATCTGACAGCTTCTAATTTCAGTAGATGTACACCAACTAGGCAGTATTAAAAGATATAAAAGCCTGTTTGAAATGTAGGTCAGGCAATAATCGCCCAAAGCAGTGTCAGGGAACTATTTTTGCATATCCCCCTATGCTGTAGCTGTATAGGCATGTCATAGAACAAAGAGTGTTTTGTGCTTGCATTTTACTTTGAAGTAAAGCTCTTAAAGTGATAGTGCGATTTTTAATCAATAATAATCATTTCATTTAATTAAGTGCCGTGTCACCGTTTGCCTTTTTTGTCCATGTTCCTTGAACATTGCGACGGGCAGACACCATAGTGCCCATAGTCACAGATCTGTAACTCCACTAGCCGTTCATCCAAATAGCCCGGTACCTTTTGTTCTTATTCCAATACGATAGGCCTACACTTACCGGGGCTTGTGCTTGGGTGCATTTTACATGGTGTATACAAGGACACTTAGTTTAAATTTGTCAAGACCCTTCCCCCCACACAAGTCCTCCAAACGCCTGAACCATTTTTATGGCCCGTATTCTGCAGAAATATACACTAACTAAATAAAATAAAAAAACGCATGTATTTGGCAAGCATCCACTACAAATAGAGATTTCAAGCATCCGCCGTTTTTCTTACTTGGCTGCGGAACCATAACAAAGCATTTAATCACGTATATCTAATATTTCAACAACTACTCAACAGAGCTTGTTTAAACCAATCTGTCTGTTTTGATAAAACTTAAAAACCTCACTTTTCTAAATTTTATTTCAGTCTAAAAGTTAAAGGACGGACATATTTATGTTATGAATTATGAATGTCAAAGAAGCAAGTGAGGTGTGTAAGAATAAGCCTAAATGGCACTCTGTTGTTCGTGCCTACCCCGCAAGGGAACTGGCGTGAAGTTATGTATATATGTATGTATGTATATTTTTTTTAAGACTGGAAGCTAATATTAGGTCCTTACTTATGAAATTGGCGTTTTGTCGTATTGGCCACTTTGATCTCAAATATCTCCTCTTTGGTTAGGAATTCCAAGTTCAAATGTATACAGCTATTTACTTATGCTTTTGTATTTGGAAAACCGTAATTCATTTGTTTTTTCCTCTTTTGGTTTTTTCTTTGCGTCACTCAATTTACAAAATGGAAAACATGAAATATCGCATTATTTACGAGTACGATTTCCATCGTGGCACCAATACTGCCGAAACGGCTCGAAGGATTAATGATGTGTATGGCGGCGGTCTCGCAAAAGAAAAACAGTGCGTTTTTGGTTCCAACGTTTTCGTTCTGGAAATTTCGACCTGCAGAACAAGCCCCGTGGACGGCCGGAGACTAAAGTTGATAATGCAGAACTGAAGGCTATTGTGGAAGCGGATCCATCGCAAACCACGTCCGAGATAGCTGCAGGCTGAGGTGTTAGTGATAAAGCTGTTTTAATCCACTTGAAACAAATTGGGAAGGTGAAAAAGCTTGAAAGTTGGGTACCTCATGAATTGAGTGCAGCAAACCGACAAACACGCGCGCGTCGACTGCTGCGTTACATTTCTCAACCAGCCCAATAATGAAGGGATTTTAAATCGAATCATTACCTGTGATGAAAAGTGGATCCTGTACGATAATCGGAAATGCTCATCGCCATGGCTGAACCCTGGCGAACCAGTCAAATCCTGCACCAAGCGAAAATTGACTCAAAAAAAATTTTACTTGTGAGCGTTTGGTGGACTAGAGCCGGTGTCGTTCACTACAGCTTTCTTAAATCTGGCCAGACGATTACGGCGGATGTCTATTGTCAGCAACTGCAAACCATGATGGAAAAGCTAGCTGCTAAACAACCGAGGCTGGTCAATCGCTCTAGGCCACTGCTGCTTCAGGATAACGCTAGACCACACACTGCACAACAGACGGCTACCAAATTAGAGGAGCTTCAATTGGAATGTCTAAGACATTCACCGTACTCCCCGGACCTTGCTCCAACAGATTACCATTTTTTTCAAAATTTGGATAAGTTCTTGCAAGGGAAAAAATTCAACTCTGATGAGACAGTCCAAAGCGCCTTCAAAGATTTTATTGATTCCCGTCTGAATGATTTTTTTAATCAAGGGATCAATGAACTACCTATGAGATGGCAGAAGTGCATATATAGCAATGGTACATACTTTGATTAAATACATACATACATAACTTCACGCCAGTTCCCTTGCGGGGTAGGCACGAACAACAGAGCGCCATTTAGGCTTATTCTTACACACCTCACTTGCTTCTTTGACATTTGATTAAATAAATATATTATATTTAAAAAAATCGACTTTATGTTCCTCCCTTACAAAACGACAATTTCATATGTAAAGATCAATATTTCCCCACCTAAAGTAAAATAAAAATTCATAAGAAACGTGGTCATGATTTGCAACAGACGTTTAGCTAACAGACGGCCCACCTAATGAAAAGTGGTTACCGTCTCCTAGTGACGTTTGCAACACCAGGGGTGAATACAACACGTGTCCAACCTTTAGGATGGGACAGGAGGGTTGGGACGTAAGACAAGAGTTGGCATACAGGGATCAGACAGGAGAAATAGTATAGAGAGATTATGACAGGAGGGATTGGATAGAGGGAATGAGATACGGGAGCTGAAAAAATTATTAAGAGGTAAACCATGTATTAAAGTCGTGGTAGCGTAATGGCTAGTGCACGGGTCCTAAACTCAAAGGGCGTAGATTCGAATTCTGACCGGAACGCATGCACCACTTAGGCAGTTTTCTGACCTAATGTGCATATTATTATAATTACTACGTGCTAACAACGGTGAAGGAAAACATCGTGGTAACCGATGTTTCAAACCCACCAAGCCGGACAAGTGTGGCGAGTATATTGTCCGTCCCCTATAAAGGGGGGACCAAGCCCAGCAGTGAGACGTTCATGGACTGTTATTATAATTATATATACCATGTATTTCGATCAATCACGGTACACATTTAACTGTATTACGTGACAGATTACATACCAGCATTGTTCTAAAATACCTATCGTAATTGATGTTCCAGTTGATGGCTACAATACATATGAATTTGGACCATTAAACCTTAATACCTGAAGCTGCCATTACATTAATTTACACAGCGATCGTTCTTGGACTTGGGACTAATGTGAGACGGTTAAGACAGTGACGTGGGGGCCTAAATTATTACGTCCTAACTACTGTATAATCGCCTGTTAAATTCCCTTCTACTTCCAACTTTAGCCATTAGAACGTTGTAACTCAGTACGCTCTCGCAGGGCTGTCTTTATCCGGGGACGCAAAGGGTGCGTGACACCTGGGCGCAAAGACCTAAGGGACGCAGACCGATTGACTGCAATGAAACATCGTCATGATTTTTCGAGCTCTGACTAAAAAATCTGGGAATACCAATACGGTTATGCATATTGACAAAAAAATCAACTCTCAATTAAATGTACTACACGAATGTGTGGCGCTATATAGACTACATCTTCCTGTCAAACGAGAGGATAAGTTGGGCCCAAATTGTAAAAATATGAAAGTGATTAGTAACCTTTATTTTTATTATGTTGATATTTTTTATAATTGTAGTGAGTTTAGCTATTTGAATGAATTCATCGTGTGATGTAAGTGTTGTCACGTTATTAATTCTTGAATAACGTTCATATAATAATATATTGATTATGGTAATCGATAACTTATTTTATTTGTGACCTTATTTTATGATTTCTGGTCATCCATATAGAATTTAAGGCTGATGTTTTCCATTTTGTAATAGATATAGTTTATTGATAATAAATAATAATTATTATTTTTAAGTCATATCTCATTTAATTTCTCACTCATTACATTTCTTTGGTCCAAAAGTCCCCGTCTCCTTTCATCCATATAAACACAATTGTTTCTGAGAAAAACTACTGTGATATACAAAGTCATACCAACGGGCGAACGGACATAACGAAAGCGTAATGATTCCGTTTTTACTATGGCTAGGGAACTTTGAAAATTAAAAATAAAAATTAAATGCTGTTTTTTATCGCTGGTAATTCAAACTGATTTTTGTACCCTGGCGCCGAATATGCTTGAGACGGCCCTGTGCTCCCGTTTTCAATTGGACATCCAATAACCAGAAGTGAACTAATTCACTTGTTCCATTCTAGATGCATGCAACTCAAATTGGTTGTGGAAACTATGTTGTTACGTTGACTGATGTTTTTGTTGTGTGATCTACACGAACGCTTCAGTTGTTTTGTGATTTAAGTAACAATTTTAAATACAAGAGAAATACACCAATATGTAAAAAGCGGTTAATTGAGTGTTATTTACACACAATTATATTAGGTTCCCTGATTTCTGTTTTGGTTATTTGACTAATGAACCACAAAACACATTTAAGAATCAAAAATATCCAATATCTAAACTACTCTAAGAGTACTCTCTAATAATCTAAAGCGTATCTTTTAAATCTCTTTAATTTTCATTAAAATCGGCCCCGGGACTCATTTGACTATTTTTCGTTACAACTTGTAATTTTGGATTTAGGATTTAGCTACAGAGGGCCATATGAAAAGTTGATCTGAATAATATTCCATTGTATTAGTAATATGTCGCATTGTTAGTTATTATTATTATAATAATAACTAACTTATTATAATTTATAATATTTTAAAACGATAAAAGGCCTCTCTGTAGATCAAAGACATTTTAAAAATCTCTCCTCTTGGTAATATTGTCGATGTACACAACATTACAGAACAGAGAATACAGAACTTTGTTTTAATTCTTATAATATCTGTAATATTATAAAATTCTAAATATGCCGTGTCTGTACATTGAAGCTATATAAAAAAACAACTGGAATAGACTATAAAACGATGGAGAACACGATGCATTTTTTTTTAAATTTCTTGTCTGTTTGTCAGTTTGTTCCGGATTCACGTAAAAAAACTACTGGGCCGATTTCAATGCGGTTTTCGCTGACCGACAGCTAATTTATAGACTTAAAGTCTGCGCTACTTTTTATCTTGGAAATTCGGCGAAATTTTTTCTGGAAATGATTTAAAATGGCCAGATTGAAAATATGCTTTGAATTTTAATACGACTTTTTTCAGTGACCGATAGCAAATTTTATGTAATAAAATGTGTGATTATTATTTCCCGGGAATTCTGCGGGAATTTTCCCGGGAGCGGTTTAAAGTTGTTCAGATGCATAAAAATTAGCATATTTCGACACAGTTTTCATTAAAACGATAGCTTACATTCTTTTTTAAATGCTGCGGTACTTAGTGTCCCGGTAATCCCGCGGGCATTTCAAGTCAAGCGAGGACGAAGTCGCGAGCATATCTTAGTGTAAGTATATCAATGTGAAAACGAGTTTGCGTGTACTTTCTTCACCGGTTCGCAAATAAACCGATTGTGATGAAAATTTATATATATGTGCTTATTATTCCACGATAATAAAGAAAGTAGCATTTTTATTTCGGAAAAGGCTGTAGTCAATCATAAAATTATTTTATTTTTCTTTAAAAAGAGATCATAATTTATGCTATTTATAAAATCCTACATTATTCAATATTGGCAATATTTTAAATTACTTATAGTACCAATTAAATAGTACTATAAATAAATTAATATTGGTATCAATTTAATTTTTGCTGTCCATCTTGCGAAAAAAAAGTCTGCAATAATATTTGCACGATTGCTTTGAAAATTAGATAAATATTTCAGATAAGTTGTGTCCTAAAAAACTCTTTAAAACATTCCAGACTACGTCTGAAGAACTTTTGACATTAAAATTATTACTCCTTTGTTCAAACTTGTACTCGTTAATTATGACTTCTAAAGTTAAGTGTCATACTTACCATAAAATATCGGGTTGATTTTTTTCTAGAAACACAGCAAATCAATAGTCCGAGTAACACCAAATCCAAGGAGAAAAATCTTCATGATTCTCACACCTAAATCAGTTAATCTAAGAACAGTTTAACCCATGACTTTTGAAAACTTTTTCAAAATACCTGGATATGTTTCTGGCACGAGATTTTAAATACGAAACACGTTTAATGACGTCACAACTTTTTTTAATTACCACCGAATTGGACGTACTGGGAAGTTTTTCGCGGGAAATAGCCTGTGGCGTTGCGTGGGATGTCGTGGGTAACGCCACGCGCGCTCACTTTGCTACTACTAGCGCTTGAACCTTTGTTCAACTGCTTCGCTTATGCGCAGTCGGATGCGCGGTTTCACAGACATAAGCTAATTATATTTATTAATATTTTTATTGTTTCTGTTAAAAGTTTTACACATCTTTTGAAATACACTACAATCATTTATTCATTGTCATTATCAGTCTACCGTTAAATCCCGGTTGCGTTCGGAGCGTTTGCCTGGAAGCATAGTGTCCTCTTCCATTTTGATGTGGCAAGTTTGTAGTTTTAAAGAAGTGACTGCCGCTCGACCTTCGGCCCACATT
The DNA here is from genome assembly GCA_019925095.2 of Dendrolimus kikuchii. Classification (NCBI taxonomy): domain Eukaryota; kingdom Metazoa; phylum Arthropoda; class Insecta; order Lepidoptera; family Lasiocampidae; genus Dendrolimus; species Dendrolimus kikuchii. The sequence goes on from CM034408.1 coordinate 9,621,139, forward strand.
ATGCAGGAAATCGGAGAGAATAAGAAGAGAGAGGGATTAGGAAAGGAAGGAAACTAGGAAAAGTGGAGACCTCACTGCTATGGAACAAGGGGGATACGACTGTGACTGCATCGAGGACCCCGGGGTTCCGCCTGAGGGAAGGCACCCTCACTCTGGTGAGAAAATATACTACAATCATTATATCTTGCCAATACGTTGAAATACTTAGGTACTTATACTCTTCTAGAAGATCTATTTTTTCTTAAAGAGTTATGCTAATTTGTATTGTATGATATTAATACACGCAAACGGCAAATCCAGTGATGTTATTAAAATATCCTGTTCGAAGTTAAAACACTTTAAGGACTAATAAATTTAAATGATTTTCAAATAAGATTGAAAATTAAGGTTCGTTTAATATTTTGCTCGTCTTCTGAATATAGTTTAACGAACGTTTCCAAATTATTGTCTATTACAATCTGCTACTTCTAATTATAGACCTTGTCAAGATCTTTCAAGTTTATTATTTCAGTAACTAGGGTTTGTTTCATGTCTATGACGAGAATTTAACTTTTATAATAATTATTATATTCAGTAAAATGAGACAATTGTATTATTTATTTAAAGGGATAAAAATAGGTGCGTATTTTCAAAAATTTGCAAACATTTTGGCAATAACGGAACCATTATGAAATCGCCTTAACCGTCCATTCATGTGTCTTTCTATGTCAGTAATTGGTCTGTGAAACTAATGCGTAGATACATAAAAAAATGACAGAAAGGTATCATCTGTGTAACAGTAGTACTAGAAAGTTATGCAGTGAATTCGTGTAAAAATGAAGATTAATCATGGCCGTTATACATGCAATTAAGGGTTGGGACATATTTTTTTCAATATAATAATAATAATAATCGCCAGACAAACACACATATTGTACATCCCCAAATTAAGGAAGTTACGCTTGTGTTATGGGTAATATACAATGGACTACTCTGGGGCCGATCTCAGACACCCAGAACGTAGTAAATAACGGAGAAAATAAGTTTCCGCAATTTTACTATACCAGGAATCGAACCCGGCGTAGGCCAGCAAAGGCTTAGCCCGCTCAACCTCAGAAGCCGTAATATAAATACAAGCCGTATGGGGTTAGTGAGCTTTTGAATAAACCTGATGTTCTTTAATGAGTTTTCTGACGAAGTCCGTAGGTGTTGAGATATTAAATCTCAAAATCGTAAAAATTTTATTCACTTCCCAATGACTATCGGGTGGAAAAGTCTAAAAAAAAGATGATAGTGCTTGTAGAATTCTTTCAATCATAGTAGTTTGAACAATATCAATTGAGTAGTCTTGAGATAAGAGGTATGTTCGATTAAATTACGCTTTTATGGTTCCTAATGAAATTACGAAAACAGTGGACATTGTTCATCTCTACAGAACCCTTCATAACTGGTGCACTGGGAGACACGATTAAATATATTTGTTTTTTATGAACTGTCATATATATACTCAGCATTTAATATAAACGTATTTATAATAAAACATATATAAATTATACACTAGTACAATGAAGAACACTTATATTGTATTCTACTTATATTGTCTTAAGACTAAACGGAATACTTAGCCTAGGCTATCGAAGTCAATGGGTTAGTTTCCCAAAGATATAAATACCCTGAGAGTTAGCGTGTTTATATATTTATTCACATATTTTTAGTCGTTTGACCTAGCTGTTTAGAATATATATATATATATACATATATTTATAGAGAGAGAGAGAGAGAGAGAGATAACACTTTATTGCACACCAAAATATACAATTACAAAGACAGACAGTATTTACAATATTTTCAAGGCAATACAATAGGCGGCCTTATCGCTCAAAGCGGTCTCTTCCAGGCAACCTAAACGAAAGAAATTTGAATCAGGCGATATAGGTGTTGCAGGAAAAAGGCAATAGATACATAAATATTTAACCTAATTTAAGAAATAAATATACAAATACATACATATATACATAGTCATATATATACAATAATAGCATGATTATATTCTGTTAATCAGACATAGCTGTTTGTATAGACAGTAGAACAATATAATATACACACACACACAGACACATATATATATATATATATATATATATATATATATATATATTATATATATACATATATATATATAATATATATATATATATATATATATATATATATATATAATATATATATGTGTGTGTATATTATATTGTTCTACTGTCTGACATAAGCATGTGAATACCAAATAAACTGTCTATAGCGGACGAGGCGGAATAAACTTAAAACAGTTTTCGATAGCAAAAACGTATATTCGAATTTTTTCAATATTTTACAGACAATGTCACAATTCAAAAAAGAAACAAAAAAGTATAATTTTTAAGGAGTTTCTCCGTCGCCAACACTCCCCACCCCAGTGCTGGAGCAGCACTCACTCCTCAAGTCAATCCGCGCCACACGCGCTGCTGATCGCCGAAATATTCCATTCTGTGTTTTAACATCGACGACTCTTGTACGACCATCTTTCCCAGGTAGTGCTGCCACAATAAGACCCTTTGGCCAAACATTTCTGGGGGTGCTAGGGTCAACTATCAACACGAAATCTCCTACTTGTAGTGGCCTCTGTTCCTGATGCCACTTTGTTCTTGGGCGCATTTCCGGCAATACTTCTCGCAACCAACGTCTCCAAAACATATCTGCTAGTTTTTGCGATATTCGCCATTGTTTTCGCAGGTAAGAGTCAGAGTTATCGAAAACACCAAGCATTGGCATGATGGAAGAGGAGCCCAAGATAAAATGGTTAGGAGTCAATGTCTCTTCACAGGTGGGTTCTACTGTAACATGGGTTAATGGACGACTATTTACCATTTGTTCCACTTCAGTCATCAAGGTGTGAAGAGTTTCATCTCTAGGCGCTTGTTCTCTTAAAATAACATAGAGTGCCGACTTTATTGATCTGATTAATCGCTCCCAAGCCCCACCCCAGTGTGGGCTAGCTGGAGGAATAAAAGTCCATGATGTCGCCATACTATAATTAATTATTCCCGCTTTAAGCTTCTCCGTGTCCAGTTCCGTGACGCACCTCCTTAGCTCTGTGTCAGCTCCTTTCAAATTCGTGCCATTGTCAGAATACAAATATCGAGGCCATCCCCTTCTGGCAGCCATCCGACGAACAGCCATTATTAGAGCGTCAGTAGTAAGCTTGTTTACTATCTCTATATGAATAGCCCTCACTGTCAAGCATGTAAAAACAACTCCATACCTCTTTTCGCGATGGCGTCCGACAGTTACATCCAATGACCCAAACAGGTCGACACCAGTATAAGTAAAGGGCCGATGATGGTGAGCAATTCTTGCTCTTGGTAAATCTCCCATCCGAGGCGGTTGTGGCTGCGCCTTTCTAATGCGACAAAATAAGCATTTAGCGCTTATGCTCTTAACAGTCGGTCGTAATCGTAATATCCAATACCGCTGTTTTAAATTATTTACAACCAACTCTTGGTTGCCATGACAGGCCTTTACGTGGTAATATTGCACAATTAAATGTGCAATATGAGAGCGACCATCGAGTATCACTGGCTGCTTGACATCTATATGCACATCCGAAGCGGCGTTGATACGGCCACCTACTCGTAAAACTCCCTGGGCATCCAGGATCGGCGTCAAGGTAAGTAACTTACTCTTTTTGGACAATAATTTGTTCTGTTTCAGGTTGCTCAGATCAACGGAAAAATGTTTCATTTGAGAATATTTGATCAACAAGATTTCAGCACGTTCCATCATCTCTCCAGCAGAATCGCAGGGGATTTTTCTACATTTAGCGATAAAGGTTATCATCACGCAAGTCGTTCTTACTAGCCGAAGCCAAGAAGAAAATCGTTCAGGTTCAGGCACCGCAGGTAGGCATTCAGGTTCTACGGTACATATATTTATACATTCCAATATATCTGACGTTAAGTTTTGCTGCATAATACAATCATCAGGCCATGAAACTTCTTCTTGATATAGAAATGAAGGTCCATATAACCATTCATTTTGCAAAATTAGCATATCACATGATTCTCGTGTTGCGATGTCTGCAACATTTAATTTGGTTGGAATGTACCTCCAGTCGTTGATCTTAGTTAACTCGTCAATTTCACCAAGACGATGTGCGACGTAAGCCTTGTAGTTCCTCGTGTCATTGCGAATCCAGTGTAACACTGTAACAGAGTCGCACCAAAAGTATATATTCTTCGGTATCATTCTATGTTCATTACATATGCTGTTAGCAAGTCTGCTAGCTAATAACGCAGCTTGTAGTTCCAGCCGTGGCACAGAAACGTACTTGACTGGCGCCACTCGGCTTTTACTGGAAATTAAAGAAACTTGAACTTCGTTGTTTGAATTATACCACCGCCAGTATGCTGCAGCACACATAGCTCTCGTGGAAGCATCACAAAATATATGCAACTGCAGATTTCTGTATGAAAAGTTTTCCAAACGCTCGTGTTGTACAGATTTATTTTTTGTTACGCTCTCGGTCTGTATAGAGTCTTTAGTTGCTAATGCGTAATAACGAGGTACACGTAATGTACTTACTTTTCTTAACAGGTCTAACCATTCTTTCCATCTTATAAATATATCATCTGCCACTTCTAAGTCCCAGGTTATCCCAGAGCGCCATGTGTCTTGTAACATGATTTTGCCTTTTATGGTAATGGGCGAAAGAAACCCATAAATGTCAAATATGGACATTATCACACGTAGCATTTCCCTTTTTGTAGGCTTTTTCTGTCCTGCCATCAAAGATGCAGGGATCTTCTTAAAAGAAACGTCGAATCCTAGAGTATCTTCTGAAGGGAACCAAATTAAACCCAAAGTACGTTCTCCAGTGCAAAATTGTTGACCATTCTTGAAGGCGACAGCTGTGGGTTTAAGACTTTCATCAGGCAAGTGGCATAAAACAGACTTGCAATTGGAGGTAAAGTTCCTTATCTCAAACCCACCTTGTTGGTGAACGTACGTAACGTCCTTTACAAGTTTAGTGGCAATTTCTTCATTATCAAAACTATCAATGTAATCATCCATGTAGTGCTGTTTCCATATAGCATTGACTGCATCCGGAAACATCGCTGCAAATCTCGTAGCATTTTTATTCTTTACAAATTGAGCTATAAATGGCGAACAATTCGCTCCAAATATTAGTGAACTCATAGTAAAAACTTTTACTGGTTTATCTGCAGCTTCTTTCCATAAAAATCGAAATGCATCTCTGTCTTCCTTGTGTATTTTAACTCTCAAAAACATGTCTTTAATGTCACCCGTGACGGCTACTTTTCTTTCTCTGAATCTTAACATTATGCCATATAAAGAAATAAGTAGGTCGGGACCTTGTATTAAAAAGTCATTCAAACTCATTCCTTTACATTTTGCCGCCGCATCAAATACTAAGCGCAATTTTTGTTTATTAGGGTTGTCTACACCAAAATGTGGGAGATACCAAACATGCTTAGGGTTGGGTATGCTATCAAGTTCTGAAGCGTAGTCATTCAGCAGAAGATGATCGACTCTTTCTTTATACCGGGTGGCAAAACCTACATTATTTTTCATCTTCTTTTCTATTCCTTTCAGTCTTATCAATGCATTATCATAAGAATCTGGCATCTTAATATTAGTGTTCTTCCATGGCAATCCTACAAACCATCTTCTATCTATCAGCTTAGCAGTGCTCTCTAGTTGTTCAATAGCTTGCCTTTCTTCTCTGTTCTGCCTGGGCTTAGAAGAAATACCCAATGCATCAATTGCGAAGGAATGTCGCATCTCTTCCTGCATCTCTTGTAGAATGCGATCTGATTCATGGCTGAAAGGATGACTTTCTTCTGACAATATGAGAGCAGATTGTAACGCAGACTTTCCCCTTTTAAATGGCATCCGAGTACAACCATGAACACACCATCCCAACAATGTACGAGTTAAATAGGGCTCAGATGGTTTACATTTTATTATCTCCAAAGGCATTAGCAAATTGTAGTTATCTTGTCCTAATAAAATTTCGGGTTTACAATCTCTATCCAAAAGTATATTGTTCAATTCGGGTTTCATTATCCCACAAGAATTCAATTTGAGAGTACTGTAGTCTTGTACTGGTAAATTCAAATCCTTTACGCTGTATGCACGTATGTCAAACAACCTTCCTTCTTCATTAGAAATACTAAAATTAACAGTTTCACTTTCGCACGTGACCTCTCCGTTATTCCACGCTCCGCAAACTCGCATCGAACGTTTGTGTCCGCGCAGCCCTAGCTTAGTCGCTAGGTTGTCACTTATCAAAGTGACAGTCGAACCGTCATCAAGTAAAGCCCTAGTACGCTCTATGCCGCTAGGTCCATGTATGTAAACGGAGACTGTTTTTAATAAAACCTTATTATCGTTTGCGGTCACATGTGCGATAATTCCCGTTTGCGTTTCACCTTCGGTCACGTCGGTGATGTTCACTCTGTTTTGCTGCGAGTTTTTATTTTCAGCATAATGGAGCAAACGATGGTGTGATCTTCCACAATCTTCTACCTCACAAACAGGCTCAGGGCAATCAGTTTGCTTGTGTTTGGAAATTAAACATTTAAAACAAATACCGTGTCGCTTTACATAAGCCCATCGGTCTTTACAAAGAGATTTTTTAAATTTCTTACAGTCTACTAACAAATGTTTCGAGATATGACAGTAACGGCACATCAGTCCTCCGTGTTCTTGATTGTGCTTTAAATTAAACAATACCGCTTGGCCACGATGTCTTACATTTTCACCGTAAATAAGACTTGATAGGTTAATAGCCGTCTTTGTTATCTTTTCAGCTTCTTCAGTAAGAAATTCAGAGAGAATTACAAGTTTCGGTTTCAACATTTTATTGAAAAGAGGATAACTGTAGTCAGTCCATTTAGAAATCAGTACAGTAGGTAATTTGGAAAGAATTAATGACAGGATATTCATACCATTTAAATAATCTTCACAGCCAATAGTGGTTACTGCAGCTACGTAATTTCTCACCTTTACAGAAAATGCAATTATATCCTTTTGATATTCTTGTGAGATCGGTCGTAGTTTATAAATATATTGTAAAATCCTGTTAATAATAATATCGGGATTACCAAACTGAAGCTCCAAACTTGACATAATTGTTTCAACGGAGGTAGCGCTGATTAGTAGGGCAGTTACAGCATCTTTTGCTGCCCCATGAAGACTCTTCCTCAAACGCCAAAGATTTTCGTCCTCACTGAAGTTGCAGATACGTGAAGATTCTTCAAAAGCTTTTTTAAAATAAAGCCAATCAAGAGGATCACCTGAAAATAAGGGTAATTCTTTAGCTGTACATAGTGGATTGAACATCCGGTTGTTTACTCCGCTAATATTGGCAGCGGAAGTAGCAGCAGCTAGATCCTTGAGTGCGCTCGCCAACGCATGTACGGTTCCGTCCATGCCATCTTGAGCAGCTGTTGACACGTGCGGTGTAGCAGATACTTGAGGGCCCATAGCTCCATTGGGTTGTAGGTCAGTCTGCATCTTTTGATTCTGGGCGTTGTCTGTTAACCAATTTTCCACTATACAATGTTCTGATTCATGTTCGATAGCACCTTCAGAAAGCAGTGAATAGTTGTCTGCCTCGTCCAATTCTTTAAGGTTTACTGCAAGCTTTAAATCAATGAGTTCCATTTGTATACGAGCTTTTGCTTCTGCAGCTTCCAGCTGCAGCCTTTTCTTTCTTGCAGCAATCGATGATGAAGTCGACCTTACTGATTTGTTACCTTTGGACTTCACAGTATGTGCCGATGAATGCCCATTAGTTCCAGGAGAACGTGTCCTTAAGTTCCTGGAGTCGTCATTTGTTTCAACGGCTGTCGTCCTTGGTACTTCTTCAGTTCTGACTTCGGTTATCGCCTCAATCATCCTTTTGTGCGCGCTCCTTGTGAGCACCACACTTTTCGGCGATAGCTGATTCATGAGGGATCCGGCCGAAGGCCAAAAATATAGCGGACGAGGCGGAATAAACTTAAAACAGTTTTCGATAGCAAAAACGTATATTCGAATTTTTTCAATATTTTACAGACAATGTCACAATTCAAAAAAGAAACAAAAAAGTATAATTTTTAAGGAGTTTCTCCGTCGCCAACACTGTCTTACCTCTGCTATTTATATAATTATTAAGTATATAAGTTATTAATTGTGATGTTGCCGTGCTGGATTAAAAAAATATTGAATGTATATGTGGTTATTATTTTTAGTTCACTTTGTGTAGTAGATAACGAGCGTATGGATTATCAAAATATATTGATATCACAAGATAACACTGGCAGACTGCACGATAAATTATATTTTCTATCCGTATAAGTACACTTTCATAATATTACGAGATTGTCTTTTTCGCTATCTAAATACTTAATAACATGATGTAATAGTAGATTGTTACACGAGAAGTCAAATTGACCTATTTAGGCATGAGATGATTTAGCGCACGAGCGTGGCGAGGGCGCTGATTGCTTGAATGCCTAAATAAGCCATTCACCCGAGCTTAACTTTCTGTTTTTCATTTCGAATATGAGAAAAGTAAATAAAAACTGATTTGTTAAACAAACAACTACTTATCTAATGAAATCAGGCTTTAAAACTATATCTAAATCAGATGAACTCATTTAATACGCACATACGATACGTCAATATTAACTAGATTTCTTTTTCTGTGGCGTTCTACCAGCCAGTATTTTTTTATTAATTTTTTTGACATTGATGATAGTAAATATTTAGCTCAGATTTAAGTAAATTAAATAACAATTTAGTGGAAATTGTTGAAATTTTTTATTACAATTTATGCCGCGATTTAACAGTGGGTGAAAAAAGGTTTGGTTATGAGTCGCATGTATTATTTATGGTTCGTATAGTTTTGATAATTTTTGACAGCAGGAAATCTTGTTTCCCAGAGACGAAAAGTACTGTTTTCATTCCTGTGATCAGGCAACTCCAAGCGTACTTTCAGAATATGAAAAATGAATACCAATTTTTAGCTAGAGGTCTTGCTGAGGAGTTTCTAACCACTTCTCCTTAAACAGCGACAACATTTTGTGAAGCGATATACATAAAATAAGAACTACGAACTTCAAATCATGTCTTCCAGTGGAACTTAATTAGAATACGAACTTTTGAATTTAAATGAAAGATCATTATATTATCTTTCATTCAAGTGAAATGCATAACTTCATGTATAGATTCATCAGTGGTTTAGTGAGAAAAAGAGAGCTAGAATGTTTAACTAAACCACACATAATTTCTCTACTATTATTATTCTATGTCTAAAAAATAAAATTTCATTTTAGATGTGGTAGAGCCATGTTGGAATTACTATCTTGATTACTACAGCTCTTTCAGAAATCAGAAATCAGAAATCATTTATTCATAACAAAGTTACACGTCAATTTCTATATCAGTTCACAGGTCATAAATAAAATTAAAATTATATCATATTATGGGATATAAACTCCTCGTGCTTATAGAAGGTGTGCTCGACTAACCATTTCCTGAGCCGTGTTTTAAATAAGCCGACGGATGGTGACTCCGTTATCCTACTCGGTAGTTTATTATATATTAGCGGTCCCATGACATGCGTCAATCTCCCCGATTTCTCAAGTTTGTGTTTTATGTTACTCATGTCATTCCTATGCCGAGTAAAGTGCGTATGCACGTCACTCTGCTTGGCATAGGTATGAACGTTAAGTCGCACATACACCGCAACTTGGTAAATTAGTATACTCGGTAGGGTGAGTATACCCAGTTTTTTAAAAAGCGGTCTTGCTGACTCGCATCTGCGCACCCGCACTATTGCGCGTACGGCCCTTTTTTGCATGCGGAAGGCACGCTGCCAGTCGGCAGCGCGCGCCCACAGCTCCGTACCATACTGCAACAGCGAGTGGACAGTAGCGAAATAACATGCCCGAGCAACGTCCACCGATACTACACGTGCCACCCTACTCAATGCATAACACGCTCTTCCTAGTTTAGAGCAGAGCCCGTCAATGTGGTTTGTCCACTGTAGCCCCCTGTCTACCTGGAAACCGAGAAATACTGTATTTTCGACCTGGTTGATCGTGCTACTAGCAACACTAACCGACAGTGGTCTAGGTGCAGTTCCTGAGAGCCAAAAATGTATGAAGTGTGTTTTCGACAAATTGAGGGCAAGACCATTTGTCTGAAACCAATTCGACAGTTGTGTTGCTGTATTATTTAAATTCTCTTCTAATGTGTCCACTGAAGAGGCAGTTACGACAGCAGCTACATCATCAGCGTACATAAATATTTCAGCTTCCGGAATAGAGTCAGGCAAATCGTTAAGCAGTAGTGAAAATAGAATATTTGACACTGATGACCCCTGAGCTACTCCCATTTTCGTTTTTAAGGGGTCCGACATTGTTTTGCCTCCATTGCCCATAACCACCTGGTATCTGTTATGCATCAGGTCCGTTAACAACGCATATGAAGGTCCATCAATGCCGTAGTATTTGAGCTTGATTCCCAGAACTTCATGGTCTGCTACGTCAAAAGCCTTTGACAGGTCGCAACAAATAACTGCCACCTGTTGGCCCCGCTCACGTGCACCCACAACGTATCGTAGCACCTCACGGGTAATAGAAGTAGTCGACAGCCCAGCACGATATGCGTATTGTCGGCATGACAGTGCTTTAGTGTCGTCCAAAAAGGCGGTTAGGCGTGAACTCAAGCCATTTTCGAATACCTTAGCTACTGCTGGGATTATTGAGACGGGACGATATCCATCGATACAGCTCCGTTTCCCTTTGCCTTTGAACAAAGGCGAAATTTTACTTATTTTTAAGGCTGCTGGATATGCACCCTGCTGTAGGCAATTGTTAAAAGCGTATGCCAGCACAGGGGCGAGTACCAAAATTGCTGACCGAAGCAGGCCCATGGAAATACCGTATACATCTTTGGACTCTTTCGGTGGTATGCGAATTGTTACAATGCGAAATACTTCATTTGCAGTAAAGCGACGTAATCGTAGTGACTGATTAGAAGGTGGTCGAGCCGATTTTAAAGCCTGTTGTGCACGCAACACGTTGGCAGTATATGTTGCCACTCACTAAAGAGACTGGTACCTAGCCACTAATTCCAGAACTCAACTCAAGGTTGTTATGGCGGCATACCTTAGACCAGTGTTGGTAACCATCCACACGGGCATAAACCCTACCACATGCCTGTGGGTTATTTTATCGCCTCTTACGACAGACCGCCCGATCGCAGGAAGTTGTATTATTTTTCCATTCCTGCACGGATAAAATTATAGGTGTATCTGCTACCTGGTTACATTTACTATGATTTATCTTATAATACTAATGTCCCTGCTACACCTGGGATAATATTAGTGTTAGTGACTGTGTCAATCAGATGTAGCCAAAGACTTAATGCGTTATTTAATAAACGATATTGTTTATGACGTTAAACATTGACAGATAACTCATCTATGTAGCTAATAATTAATGCGTTATTTTTAACGCTATACGTAAAGTAAGTAGCATTTGGTCACAGTCAATCACACTAACACGCAGATGGAACGGGGCATGAGATGATGTTTACCAAAATTTTACTACATTTATTTATCTATAGTTTCCTCTGCTTTGGCATTTAGTGTGGATTCAGTCTATTCCACGAAAGCTAAGCTATTTTTAAGTTTGTCTATAATAAATAGAAAGAGGAAAGCATGTATAGCGAGATAAATCTTAGAATAGAACAGATACTTGTCTATATCAATCAACATTGTTTTTCGCGTCAACGGCCAGCGCGCTTGCCTTTGGGAATAAACATTCCGATACGCGTCGGAATTTATCAATGGCCCAACAGCCACGAATTTACTAGGGTGAACTCGGAAACAAACAAACTTCGTCACTCAAAGTCAGATAATGTTTCATTAATTCTAATTATCATCAATAGGGAAATAAAATTAGATACTTTTTTAAACTTACAGAACGTTGCAGCCTCATAGATTTTGTAAGAGTATACTACTCATGACTAGAAGTAGGTAGAAGTAAACGGAGTCAAAAAGCGCATAGGTTATTGTTTGAAAAGTAATTAAAATTAAATCTATTACAATATTTCAAAATATTAGAATTTATTGTTACATGTCTCCGCATCCCAATTACCACTGTTTTATCATAGTCTTGCCTTTCATAGAGTAAATGGCGCCATACGGAATAATAATTAATTATATTGCTTTTTGTCATTTGATTATAAACTTTTTATAGACTAAATCAGTCTTCAAATCGAAAGAAAGTTTTTTCCTAAATTTTTCATTCATTTCGTGTAAAGAATATGTATTAACTAATAAACTTTAAAGAGCGAGACAAAAATAACCTGTGGCGCCATAAAGTCATATAAAGATTTGGTATTTATAGAATCACAAATTTAGAATCTATACATAATCTATCTATCTATACTAGTGGTCGCCCGTGGTCGAAATTCGACCATAATAATTAATTTAAATTATAATTTTGAACATTATTAAGGTTCTGTAGTCAAAGACTTCTATAATCACAGATTTCGCCAAGGCTCAACTGTTAATTTGACTCTAACAATGAACAAAAGAGTATATATGCGTGTGTGGGTCAAATCATGGTAGTGTGTGTAATGTTTTTTTTTAATTGTTTTAATGTATTTTTTATTCATAATAATAAAAAATATTAGCATTCTGCACTCCTTCTCTATATAAACTATAAGTGTGCGAAATTTCATACTCCTCCATCCGTGCAATTTTCGTAAAAAGGAGTTTTTGCTTCACGTATTAATATATAGAAGATACTATAATAAATCTGTAAATGGTTCGAGTTCACATTTTTAAGCAGTGCGTTTAAAATTGTGAAAAAAATCAGAAGGGATTCGGAACAGGAGATTCCAAAAATGCATTTTTTTAGAATTCTTGTCGTCTGTCTGTCTGAGTGTCTTTCTGTCTATGTCTGTTAAAGGATGACGTGAAATGTAATGAACGGATTTAAATGAAACTCGACCAAAGAGCAAGCTCATATCTCGGGGCGTAACTTAGGACACTTTTTATCCCAATAGACCGGACGACGTCCGAAGTCGTTTCTGCGGGATACGCGAAAGTATGGAAAAAGATGGCGCTGCGACCGCATCCTTTTTGAAAAGTACAGATAGTATATGGACGAAACTCCACGAAGAGATGACTTATATACCGAATCTACATTTAGGATACTTTTTACCCCGATATATGATGTTGTTTCCATAGAATAGACGGATTAGCTAAATAAATAGCGCTGCTATCACGGTTTTTCAATTTACTTACCTAGGGTGTCATAAACAACATGTCATTCGTTGTATTACTTCCAAATCAGGTTGTCTTCGACTCGCCTTTATATTTTGCTGGGCAGTTGTCTAGAGTAGTCTAGTAGACTACAAGGACTTGGTTTCTTTATTATCATTATATGTCAAAAACCGAATCTAGTTTTTGTGTAAGTAAAGCTACCACACATTTTTCGAGTGTAAGTCATGTTTTCTTAATTTACAGGGAAAATTAGAATGTGGAGTGAAATATATTTGCGACTGGCTTATTTTATGACATATAATATTTAAGTAAACAATGCTTACAAACTAGGTATTGTGTAGAAATTAAAGAATTCACTATATTTGTCTAAGGGCCGGTTTCTAATCACCAGATAAAAGTTATTCATAGAAAAAAGTATGGAAACATAGAAAAAATAAAAACGTCAGTTGCATGAATGAAACAGGTTTTACTTATGAATTCACTCGGTTATAATTTATTCGAATGATAACTTTTATCTGATTATTGAAAAATCGGCCCTAAATAAATATGATAAATGCATTGTATATTAGGTTACATGTATCGACTTTCAATTTATGTTATAAGCTTCAGTATTACAATCGAAATTATAATAAAGTATTATTTGTTGTCTCTACAGGGTTAAGGAGATTTACGTTTTACACTGCGCAATTGTAATTCCCAATATTTTCTTTCATGTGAGTTTCAATAAAGATTAAGTCACACTCGTTTGTACCGTAGCTTGTAAGATTGTATCCAAAATGAAACTCATGTGTTCTACACCATACATAATCATTCCACACGCGTTCTACTTTCTCTCAGCGTCTTGTGACGCAAACAGCAAAAAAAATCTGTTATGATTTCAGTTTAAATGTCAGCTGGCTCGTTGGTCTAGGGGTATGATTTTCGCTTAGGGTGCGAGAGGTCCCGGGTTCAAATCCCGGACGAGCCCAAACAATTTTTATAACGCTCAAAATCAACTAAATCTAAAGTTTAGATTACTCAGCGATTAAGGTGTAAGCATGTTTTATAGCATTATAATTTTTAAATATATTTATTTATTTATTGTATTTATGTATGTAATTTTTCGTATAATTATATATATATTTTTTTTTTGTAATTAACTATTTGAGCCAATTTTTTATTTTTATTGTATAAATTATTTTTTAGTGGAAACTTGATTGATATATGTATTAATTTTGTGTTTTATATTTATGAATATTAATTATTGTATGTTTCCCAAACAAATTAAACAAATACATACATACATACATAACTTCACGCCAGTTCCCTTGCGGGGTAGGCACGAACAACAGAGCGCCATTTAGGCTTATAAACAAATAAATAAATATAATTATTTATAAAACGCGGCGTGGAATAATTGACTATCTATTATACTATATATAGGTATAGCTTCGATTGCGTAAATGACAAGGGATTACTAAAACATAAAATCTCTTTGGCTATAAAAAGATAGCGATTTAATTAGTAGAAAAGATTTGCCATAATCTTCCGATTAATCTTTATATCTAAAGATTTAGCTTCAGTTTGTTTGCGGCCGCAAAAACGAGTGGATCGAGTAACTTGAAATTTTTACATAACGTTGCACTTTAATAGAAATTCATATAAGTCGCGGAAAAAGAGTACTGCAGTTTACCAATTTCTATACTCTTTAATCGACTGTCATAAAAATTGGTTATTATCTCACATACATACATAAAGATGTTTGAACACAAACTATTTTCGCAGTATATATTTTACCATAAGTCGGCACTAGACGGCCATGTATCAATGCTGCAATGTATCAAATTCTGTACAGTTTTACTCAATTCTTGTTTTACTGTTGTCTTATTGACTTCTCTAAGTTAATATCAGAGTTCCACCATGGCTAGACTTTGCTAGTATATAAGTAATAACATACATACATATATACATACATACATAACTTCACGCCAGTTCCCTTGCGGGGTAGGCACGAACAACAGAGCGCCATTTAGGTCCATTCTTACACACCTCACTTGCTTCTTTGACTTCTGCTCCGGAATGAATAAGTAATAACGTTCCTTAATTTTAGGCTATTGTGTTATAAGGTATTTGTATCTAACCCTGTATTTATTTTTATTATTAAAGGGAGGTACGTTAAGAATTGAATATCACCTTTCACGAGTATGGATTTAATTTGAGCCAGCTGAAGAGTAAAAATAGTCCTGAGGGTCATAAGCACGGCCGTCCTTTTGGGCTAAAAATAACTCTAAGCAATGTTTCCATAAATACTACGGGTCAAAAAGGTTTTCTGCCAACTAAATTATTCTTATCGTAAGCTAATTAAAAATGAATGCGGGGAGGTATGCTTTCCTATCTCATTATTTTTTGCTCATTGCTAATGAGTTTATATAGATGAAATTTGACAGTAAGTATATATGTATATATGTATGTATGTATGTATGACGGTACAGATTGATTAGATGTCATTAATGATATCTTGAGAATCAAGGTGGTATGACTTTTTTTTAGTCAATCTGCTTGTGCTCCCTAGATCCCTGTGCCAGTCAACCAAGCATCCTTTGCACCCCCGGGTACAAACGGCCCAGAGGGTTTACTCTTAAATGTGTTTCGTTCGTTTTCGTTTTAGAACTTGTTTTGCTTGTTGTTTTATATTTAAGTGCATTTTCCATTCTATGTTCCATTTATTTTTGGGTTATAATAGACTAACCTTTGTTGTTGTAAAATTTTAGATAGAAGGACTTGTATCTAAAATTTCATTGACTCTTTTGGGTTGCTCGGACGAAAACGAACGACAAAAGGCATTTGAGAATAAGGCTTATGATTCTAAAGCCGAATTTATCAGTTTAATTAGGTATTTATTATATATTGGGTACTTTTTTGTGAAGTCGGTATTTTTTTGACCTATTCAAGAGTATCTATTCATTTTTAGAAACATTCTATGCAAAAAGATACTTACGGTGGATAAGAAATTATAATCATAAAATAAATTTACTCAAAATATTTCTGGTAACAAAAAAGTATTTGTTGTGGTTACATTGCTTGTCAACAGAAAGCAGGCGCTTCATCTCTTTTTTAGTGAAAACGTGACAGGAATATTTCTCGTTTCATTGCGGAAATAACGGGAATATAAGAGGCTTTTTGATTCCCAAATCGTTGCAAAATCCTATTTGGTCTTGTTATAATCCGATAATTTATCATTACCTTATAGGACCTGTGACGCCGTCTGGTTTATTAGTTAAGAATTTTTCATACTTATGTTTTAGGATTTTGTAGACATTTTACCATCGGAGAACCAGATGCACCGGTTTGCGCCACCGGTATAGGTATGATGGAAACACCACCAATCAAGACGAAACGCTTCGCTTGACGGTTCTGGTGCACCCTGCAGAAGTATGGAAGTATACACCCTAAGAGTGTTCAAGTCACGAGTGAATAGATATCTTCTAGGTAAGCGTGCCCTATTCTAGAACGCGTGGTGAGACAGTGAGCAAACGGGAACCTATAGGGACTAACGTAAAAAAGCCCCATGTCTTCCTCATATCCGACCGTCCGTTTTCAATTATTTATTTATTTTTTTAAGTAAAAGTTATGTCCTCCTTCTAACTTCTGAACTACAAACTGGAAAAGTCACAAGTAGTGGCGTTCCAGAGTTTCAAAAACACTTTCGAGGAAAATACTTTCAACAATATTCGTCGACTAATTTCTGAGATACTTGTGGGGATATAATAATAGGCCATAGTCATAGCACTGCTGGGCTTGGCCCTCCCAATTTCTTGGAGTAATGCAATACCCTCCAAGTTGGTCTAAGGTGACTTCACGGCTATGGCACATTGGTTAATTCAATGCACAACTTTTACCACAACAATTTCCTTCGCCGTGGTAATTTCATCATTCACAATAGTTCAGAAAACTACGTAGGTTCTGCATACCATTTCAGCCAGGATTCCAAACCGCGTCCTTTGAGTTTGGGATGTGACTGACTGCGGTAACCATTACCTAAGCTACCACGGCCCTCACTAAGGGTATATTTTATAATGCTTTTGTTATAATTCCGTCGCCAAATGATTGACTTATCTATTAAGCTATTGTACGAATATTTACTAGGATTCCCCTTTTTTTTCCATAGCCATATATATCATAACAAACTAGCCAATTAAAAATAGATCTATGGGAAGTTTAAATAAAAAAAGAAACATTATATCAACTTATTATTTATTCTCCTAAATATACAATAAATTAATGAGTCTATAGAAAAAGTAAACTGTACTTGTTACCAGTGTTGAGAAAATTTATTCAAACTCCTCGGAACCAAGAGCGGACTAATTGGCTTCCGCCTTGTAACAAATTTAACCAAGAAATAAATAACATTTCATTTCTGAATCACTGGAGTTAACTAATTAGCGGTTATAAGAAATGCAAAAATAAAACTAAGCGATTGCCTTAAAATTAACTGAGCAAATTATAAAGTAACTTTAAGCCCCATCCTTTAGAACAATATTCAGACGCAAACCGATGCTTGAGGTGGATAAAATGTCTATATGAAAAAGTATTTTGGAATGTTGAAAGGATTATAAATAATTGGCAGACAAAGACAAATATTATATATCCCCATATTAAGCAAGTTACGCTTTTTTATGAGCAATATACAACGGATCCTAGACACTCAGCCCAATAACGGAGAAATTTTATTTCCAAATATACCATGCCAGGAATCGAACCCGGAACTTCTGTATCGGAGTGAGGTAGGACAGCAAGCGTTTAGCCTGCTCAACCACAGGGAGCGTCAAATATCATAAGAGCTATAGGACATCTTAAATTTATCCATACTATATATATTTGAGTTTATATACGAGCTTAACTGGTAAAGTTCTAAATATGGACCTTAGTAAACAAAATCACACTTTTAAGGTATCATTTGAATTATAAACATTTTTTATCTTAATCATTCTAATATCTCAATAACCAGTCTTGTACATATTATTAAAACTGCAACCAGCTTAAATTGATCAACATTCCACTTAAAATTAAACACATCGAAGATAAATGAGTTTTATAAAATAAAAGTATTGATTTTAGCTACGCTTAACCGGTAAGTGCTGTGTTGCCTGAAGCTATTTACCGTTTCAAACGAAGCGATTCAAAAACAAAAATGGAAAGGGTTAAATAAATTTTGCGAAATTACAGCAAAAACCAAATCGAAACATGCAAACATAAGAAAAACAATCTATTGATATCACAAAGTTTCTAGATGTAAATAAAATACGAATTCAGAAAACATTGTAGCATTACGTTATTAGAGATAACATAACACAACAATATTTCAAAGCTTATTAGCCTATGAAAATGTTTATGATCTTCATTTAGATTAAATTCAAGTTACTAAATAAATATTGTTTCATCAAAGTGAACTTTATACGCCTGTAATAATTTACTGAGAGATTTAGCGGTAGGTAAGCTTTCCTTCACCTTTACAGAAAGTTTGTTTATATTCTTATTGCAAATTAAATAGATAGACCACATTTAGTACGTTAATAATATAAACGTAACTCTGTTTATAGCTAATTGAAACTTGAAAGTAGACTTTAATATATCCTAAATAACAAAAAAACAAGAAATCCAGAGCTATGAATTGAAGCGCGTGAGAGACATTTTATACCAGATATTACGAAAAATAATCTCGCGTTCGAAGTTTGATCAACAATCCTAGCCAAAATAGGCTGTGAACACATGATCAATTTGAAAACCAGTACTCTAATGTTCACAATACATAGCAATTGTAATAACCAAAAATAATTCAGACAATTTTTATATCCAAATATCATGTTCTAATCTGTCATCATCTTATAATAAAGCAAATAATGTTCTGCATGTAGAAACTAAATTCTCAACATCTTAAATCATCTGAAGATATGGGTACAGGTTGTTTCGAACACAGGTCCAAACTGCAAACGTTTAGACGTATATGTAATAATAATGCTGAATCAAGAAATAATATCTAGAAAAGTAACATGACGAATTCATAGCGTAAAAAATCACTTTGATAAAATGTTTTTTTCATTATTAATGTACGAAAATTTTAGACTACGGCCTACATTCCGCGCGGTTTGCATTTACAGGCCAGTCGCAAACGTTGAGCTGTACATTGAAGATGGTACCAGGTTGGCAAGTGAACAGCATAGCTACTCCATTTACGCATCGCCAGTACTGAAAGTGATAATTTTGATTATAATAATAAAACTTAGATTAAAAGCAACAACAACAGCAAAAACTTTATTTCAAAGATTCACGATGTGTTATTACAGAAATATAGGATTTTATGATTAGAAAAATGTTATAATATATTCATCTCCGTTTCTAATTTCCAACTATCATTTTTAACAAACGTGAAGATAATTCTTATTTAAAGCAATTAAAATGTTTTGGCTTTTGTTTACTATAAATACTTTTACTGTAAATAAGTGTTGCAAGCAAACTAATGGATTTCTTTATATTAATTTTTATGATTCATTTTATTGGTTGACTTACCTTACTACAATCTTTCTCATCAGCAATATAGTCATCATCGGAGTTGCAAATATCAAGGTTTACAATTTCATTTTCCTGAAAATAAATCAATATTTTCAATACAAATCTAAGTTTAAGAAAATCAGTACTTTGTATTACTGACTGAGGACTTAGATTTATTATTACTGACTTAGGTTGCAGATTGCTGCATAGAATAATTAATTTAATGTAAAATATATCATAATGAAATGCTTCAGCAAAGGACTGATCGACTGACTGACTGGTGGATATTTATTAATTTTACTTATATTTTTTAAGGTTTAATTTAATAATAATCTATAATATTTATTGTAATTATGAATCTTTTTTATTTCAATTAAAGTATTATTATTATTAAAAACATGTCAAACCTACGGGAAGTTTTATCCGAAAGCTTGTATTTTAACCAGTCTTGTTTTCAGAATTATACCTCAGTGATACCTTAAAGGCAAAAAAATCCTAAATCTACGTCTACATTTAGTCTCTGAATCTATAAAGACAATTTAAAATATTATGTAGAGTATTAGACTATGTACTCAATTTAAATAGATCACATTATACCTGGTTTTTTTTTTAAATTAGTACGTGAATATTATCTCACTTTATAATAAATATTTAAAACCTAATTACATGTACGTTTATTTATAAGTGTATTTGTATAATAATATTATGTATATTAGTATCATCATCATCCGAGCGTTAATTCCCGGTTGCGTTCGGAGCGTTCACTCCAACGCCCAGGGTCTGATTTCCTACTTTTTCTACTCCACTTCGCGCGGTCTTCAGCATCCCCCATTTTGAGACCATTGGTACGCATGTCATCCTTCACAACGTTAAGCCAACATTTCTTGGGCCTTCCTCTTTGACCGGGACCTGGCGGAGGCGGCATGGCTAGACATTTGTTCCCCACATAATTAGCCGGTCTCAGTAAAACGTGGCCGTACCAACGTAAGCGACACTCTTGCAGTTTGTCTGCTATGTCACGGCCATGAAGACTGCCGCGGATGCGGGAGTTCCTGGCCCGGTCTTTCCGCGACACTCCACACATCTATCGCAGCATATTCATTTCCGTGACACGCATTTCTTGCTTGTGTCGCTCAAGTACAGCCACGCTTCACTGCCATACAAAAGGACAGGTCTAATGATGGATTTATAGACCTGTACTTTTAATTTAACCGGCATTTTGGGGTCACAAATGACACCTGTCACCTCACGCCACTTGGCCCAAGCTGCTGGGATACGGGCCTTGACGTCGTGGTCGATATCCCCGGATGCACTAAGTTCAGATCCCAGGTACTTAAATTGATCCGTGCGCTCGACCGTATCTTCGCCTATGCGCACGGATGTAGGATCTGTAGTGTTGCAGGCCAAGTATTCAATCTTCGCCACATTTAGTTTCAGATCGCCGTTCTCTAGCCACCTCTTCCACGCATTTACGCGTTGTACCAGGCGCCCCCTGTCCGAATCTGCCAGCGCGATATCGTCAGCATACATGAGCAACCATGGAGGTTGCTCATACGCATCTCTGATGCTGTTCGACATTTCGTCTAGTATCACACTGAACAGAAACGGGCTAAGGACAGATCCCTGGTGCACTCCTACGGTTATGGGGAATGGTGTGGTGTCGCCAACAGCGGTCCGGGTCCGTTATGTATATTAGTATATACAATATTAATTTATTATGTATTAAAACTATTATTAATATTGTATAGCTATTGCTGTTGCTATACACATATTAATGATGTATATATTAGTATATATTGCTCTTTACATATGAAATTGGCGTTTTGTAAGGGAGGAACATAAAGTCGTTTTTTTTTTAATATAATATATTTATTTAATCAAAGTATGTACCATTGCTATCTATGCACTTCTGCCATCTCATAGGTAGTTCATTGATCCCTTTACTAAAAAAACCATTCGGACGGGAATCAATAAAATCTTTGTAGGCGATTTGGACTGCCCCATCGGAGTTGAAATTTTTCCCTTGCAAGAAGTTATCCAAATTTTGAAAAAAATGATAGGTAATCTTATGGAGCCAGGTTCGGGGAGTACGGTGGATGTCTTAGACATTCCAATTGAAGCTCCTCTAATTTGGTAGCCGTCGGTTGTGCAATGTGTGGTCTAGCGTTGTCCTGAAGCAGCAGTGGCCTAGAGCGATTGACCAGCCTCGGTTATTTAGCAGCTAGCTTTTCCATCAAGGTTTGCAGTTGCTGACAATTGACATGTAGTGGAACACTTACAAGCCAATAGATGGCGCTGTGCAATAACTGATGTCACAAACGTTTCCCGAAACATACAAAGAATATATACAAAATTTCAACTATAACAGATGGGGCCTAGGCCTGCGAGGAACAACATTAGCCTCGCTGGAAGATCTTCCTTTAAGACGGAGGAGCATTCCATCTCGCTCCTCCACCCTATCGGGGCTCACCCTTCAGACATCTGCCGTAATCGTCTGGCCAGATTTAAGAAAGCTGTAGTGAACGACACCGGCACTAGTCCACCAAACGCTTACAAGTAATTTTTTTTGAGTCAATTTTCGCTTGGTGCAGGATTTGGCTGGTTCGCCAGGGTTTAGCCATTGCGATGAGCGTTTCCGATTATCGTACAGGATCCACTTTTCATCACAGGTAATGATTCGATTTAAAATCCCTTCATTATTGTGCCGGTTGGGTAATGTAACGCAGCAGTCGACGCGCGTTTGTCGGTTTGCTGCACTCAATTCATGAGGTACCCACCTTTCAAGCTTTTTCACCTTCCCAATTTGCTTCAAGTAGATTAAAACAGTTTTATCACTAACACCACCTGCAGCTATCTAGGACGTGGTTTGCGATGGATCCGCTTCCACAATAGCCTTCAATTCTGCATTATTAACTTTGGTCTCCGGCCGTCCACGGGGCTTGTTCTGCGGGTCGAAATTTCCAGAACGAAAACGTTGGAACCAAAAACGCACTGTGTTTTCTTTTGCGACATCGCCGCCATACACATCATTAATCCTTTGAGCCGTTTCGGCAGCGCTGGTGCCACGATGGAACTCGTACTCCTAAATGATGCGATATTTCAAGCTTTCCATTTTGTAAACTGAGTGACGCAAAGAAAAAACCAAAAGAGGAAAAAACAAATGAATTACGGTTTTGAAAACACAAAAGCATAAGTAAATAGCTGTATAAATTTGAAATTGGAATTCCTAACCAAAGAAGAGATATTTGAGATCAAAGTGGCCAGTACTACATAACGCCAACTTCATATGTAAGGACCTAATATATAATATCAATATGCGTTATTGTTTATTCTTTATTTAATTTTTTTCATTTTAGGTATATGTATTGTGTGATATTTATATATCCTATTTACTTATATATATATATATTTATTTAATTTGCACACCACCGTCATACACTTGCGAATCTCCCGTTTATAAAAGCCATAACCCGGGGTGTCTGGAAGAGATCGCTCTAAAGCGATAAGGCCGCCCATTGCTTCTATTTTTACCGTTTAATGTGACTACTGTAAATTGTTTATTTTATGTGTATGTGGTGAACAATAAAGTGTTTTCTATTCTATTCTAGTATATCAAGTATACCTACTCTGAAAATATTTTAATATCAAAACCTACCTTATTCGGTTCTTCAGGTTTTACGACTTCAGGTCTGACATTAATGTCATTTTCATCATCCATTTCAATTGTTGGTTTTCTAGTGGTGGTACTACTGGGTTTGGCAGATGTTATCATAGTGGTACTGGGTTTGCTTGTTGTCGTAGTAGTGGTAGGAATAGGGTCACCTTCAGCTGGATCCACAGGCGTTGATGGTGGTTTTGCCCAATCCGGCTGCGAATTTACAGAGATATGTATAATTATGGTAAAATGTAAATATTAAACTGAGTGTTAATATTCAATAACAGGATTGTAGGTACTTAAATTACATTTTTTAATCGAGTCATGTTGCATTGCAGTCAAGGACGGATAACGCTTACTTAGAAAATATATATTCTCATAAAACTTGAAAACACCCGCCTTGTAGTTTTCGAGAAACAAACCCTGATAAGGATTCCATAATTTTTCCGTACGCATAAAGAACCCGAAGGCAATATTTTATCCTAGATAATGGGATATTTTATTCCATTATTCGGGATAATACTCGCAAAGTACGGATCCGGAGTTCATGTGAACAAAGTGATGAACTAGAAATAGTTTGTAATATAAATGTAAAATTTACTTTATTGTATTGATTTTCTAAATATAACCAATGATTTTCATAATATTTGCTTTATATTTAAATACGATAAAGTTTGAAAAATGCATATTGATTTTGCCCGAAAAACTACCAACAAGATATAGACCCAAGTAAAGTTATAACAAGTTGTTATTTTTTAATGAAATACTATAATAATTGCGTTTGAGATGTCTTAAGAAATAATATTAAACATATTATGGTTGATATTATTTCTGAAGTAACAAAAAATGTGTGTCGTATAGGCGTGTAGGTAAGTTTAGCAAAAAATGAGCCCATTGATTTTTAAGATTCTTCAGAACAAGTCCCGAATTTCCTTAAAAACTTTTTACTGTCGTCACAGCTTAACTTACACGACAAATATAAATTTCATGACTTCCTTATCTCATAATTTTGGCAGACTGTAGGGGTTTCAGTGGCAATATCCATAATATCAATTTATTTGTTTATGTATGACCAAAGTTTTCCTTTATTACGTTGTTTATAAAAAAATACTTTTCCCAGAAGTTTGCTTTTGTATTATATAATAGTTGTCAAATTGTTTCTGTTGTTTATAAATAATCTAGATCATAATAGAAGTACTGAAGTTGGAGGATTTGCTTGTTTTTCATTATGTTTGCTCCGAATTTATATTATTTACTTTCAATTCCATTATAAAAAATTTAAAAATCAATAATGTCAATTTCGTGAGATAGTGGCGAAAATCATGCACTAGTTAAATTCCTAATTAGATTTTTAGGAAGAAACTTTAGACAGTCCGAAGCCATACTTGCGAGAGAAAAAGGAATTAGGAAACTTACAGTAGGTGTAGTATGGCCAGTCCTTGCTGGTGGAACAGTGTAAGCGCTCATATGTTTGTGCAGCAACTTAATCAAAGGATTTTTCTCTCCACAAAGACCTTGGAAGTCATCCATGTCAATTGCCCAAGTCATAGCACCTAAGTACCCCTTCTCTTTGATCCAGTTCATCTTAATCTCCACGCTACGTGGGTCTTCGTAACCAACCCATTGTGTACCCTTGTACGCGTAGGGGCATTTACCATGCTCGTCCCATTTCTTGACCCATTCTGAACCATCTTGGTCTACTTCGGTGCAAATCTGTAAATTATGTAATTTTTTTTATTCATACAATAAATATTACTAATTTCCGCGCTGTCTCATTAATTAGACAAACCAGTTTTTTATATATAAAAAATCAATATTATGCCAGCTGATACAGATTTCCCTTCAAAAAGTTAATATACACGTTTTCATGCGTAAAATATTTGTCCATGTTTCGGCATAATTTTTATATTATGACGAATAATATATATAAAAATTCATTAGCATCAGTCACAATATGTGAATCAAATCAGACAAATTAAATCAGCGATGTCTACTCGCTATCAACATTCGAATGATCGTATATGGTGATGATGGTATAATACATATTTTATTATGGCGTAGCCACAATGACGTTTTATTTTTCAATTCATTACAAACTTCAAATTACATAACAAGGCTTTTCTATTTCAATATCATACATACATACATAACTTCACGCCAGTTCCCTTGCGGGGTAGGCACGAACAACAGAGCGCCATTCAGGCTTATTCTTACACACCTCACTTGCTTCTTTGACATTCATAACTCTTGTCATGCACGCTCGTCTGTTCTTAAGGCTCCTGACATCACCTTCGGCTAGTACATGATCAATTTGATCATGGAAGGTGTGTCGTGGCCTTCCACGACTTTTGCATCCATCCACTTTTGCATTGTATATCTGTTTAGTCATTCTTTCATCATGCATTCTTTCCACATGCCCGAACCACCGGAGCATTCCTTTCCTTACCTTCACACACCCCGACACTCTCTTTCAGACCAAGTCTCTTTCTTACTTCGGTATTACGAACGCGGTCCGCGAGCGTCACTCCGCAGATTTTGCGCAGTGCCCGCATCTCAACCGCGTTTACTCTACTTTCATGCTCTCTCTTCCATACCCAAATCTCGCTTCCATACGTGAGCATAGGTACCAGCACCGCGTTGTGTATGGCAAGCTGGGTCGGGTCTTCTGGCTGAGGTTAGGTTATTTCAATATCAATGATTAAATTTAAAACTTTCTTTGTTTTAATTACGAAAGATACGATTCATATAATTAGAAGACTCATCTCATGTCTATAAGTATTAAGTATAGAAAAAACCTTAGGAAAAAAATTAGAAATGATATACTTACGGATATCTATCCGTAAGTAAACCAAGGTAATGAACAGAAGTGATAGTGGCTAGTTACATTATTATGCAACAGGATCGATGATCGAAACAGCAGATGGATATTGAGGTGGAGACTAGTCTAGAAAAAGTTTATTATAGGACATTCTCCAACCGACCCACTGGACTAACGAACTACGCAAGTAGTTGGATGACAATGAAAGATTTACCTCATAATATGCCCAGAAACCAGTAGCATTAGTATACGGAGCTGGGTCACCGCCTCCAGCCTCCTTGTTGATGTAGGTTCCCAAATTATAATTGTTGTTGCCAGCAGAGAGAGTAAATGAACGACCGTAAAAAGGAATACCGACGACTAATTTGTTGCTTGGACACCCTTTCTCTTCCCATAAATTGAGACCGTCGTTCTAGAAATAAATAAGCAAGTATTAATCCGAAATTTCGTGCTATTTACGCCTTAAATTCAACAGAATTAAAATCAACATGATTTTAAACATATTACGTATATATTAGTATACTATATGTATTGCGTGCCCCATCCATACCGAGTTTCTGTCCATCCAAAGGACCGCGCATTGTACTTATCGTTACGATTGTATGTATGAATTTATTTTGTAACATTGTGTACAATAAAGTATATTGTGTTCTATTTTTTTTAAAGCTACAGTAGAGCAGACAGTCAGATGGCCCACCTGATGGAAAGCAGTTCCTGTTGCCTATGGACGTTTGTTACCCCGAGAGATGTCACCAAAGTGCTGCCGGTTTCGACGATATTTTATGACATCCTTTTTAAAACTCATGTGGTAGCGCTTACTTTTAATAATTCAATAATATTATAAGAATTAACGTGGCGCGAAGCTACTGAAACTTGTTGCACCTATTACAAATTTGATTATGTACTTCTTTGACGAAAGTATTATTATTAACAACTGTTGAAATTTTAAATTGTTAAAAAAAATTAACGCCATAGACGTTCATAGATAGTTCATAGGTCATAGCGTTCACTTTTAAAAAAATTAAAATGTGTTTTTGCTGCATTTAATAATTTTATAAAATTGGAATATATTTTCCAGTAGCTTATTAATACCAAATGATTAATTAAAGATATGTCTGATTTAAAATATGGGGTATATACCTACCACATTGAGTTTTTCGTAAGCCCACTGATCATGCGGACGTTTATACAAGGGTGAATGAACGTCAGCAAAACCTGCCCAATTTCCACGAAGATCGTAGGACATAGCGTGGATCGCGTCCAGTAACCTGAAACATAACCATAATTATTTGACTGTTTACATATGTATTTTAAATACTGGGCCTATACTTTTAGAAACAAAATTATTTTAAGCTTAAAAGAAAAATACTGCTAAAAACAATTCTAAGACTAAAACAATATTATCAGTATAATAAATAATAAAACTACGTTTTAACGGTTTTAAGCGCGGTAATTTTATTTGATTTTGGTTTTTCCGACGTTTCGGCCACTTTTCAGTGGCCGTGATCACGGAAGACAAAGACGTCAAGTGTCAACGAGTATTGTTAAAGTTTTATTTAGCCTACTACCTACTTGTTAGCCTAATCTAATTTACTACCGCTTCGCAACATGTTATGGCTTGAAGAGAAGAAGCGGCGCAAGAAACTCTTCAGCAAACATGCCTAGCTCTAATAATTTTATATAATATTAAAATGGGTGGAAGGAAAAATAAAAGTAATTATCAGTCAAGTTGGTTTGTGTTCCGTTGTACGCAGAAAGAGCTCACAGTGTCTTGAGGTCTGGCAGCTGGTTTTTGCTGGGTTTGGGTCTTAATAGTTTTGATAATTGGATCCCAAACAGGTGGTACTTGCCAACCATCTTCTCTATTGAAATTTGGGTGTTTTTTGATTTCAATAGCCTCACGCATCATTCTAGGTATGAAACGATTCTCTTTCGCGAGGATTTGTGGGTTATCGAATCTGATGTAGGATAAAGGTAACGCGACTGTCGTCATGGATACGTCTGATTACAATAGTAAAATACAAGATCTTTTATCGGACGAAAGCACTTATAAAAAGGTCAAAACTGACCCCACGGATAAAGTAACCAAACAAACAATCGCGGTTATGAAAAAACACTCCGAAAAATTAAGCTTAGACGTATCCGCACTCACACCATCTTGCGCCAAAGCGCCTAAACTGTATGGGTTACCTAAAATTCACAAAAACAACATCCCCTTGCGCCCTATAGTTAGCCAGCTTGACTCACCAACATACAGACTGGCACAACATCTCGCGAAGACACTCAACAATCTCCGCGGCAACACACCCTACCATGTCAAGGATTCCTTCGACTTCATCAGCGCAATTGAAAATTTGACATTGGCTGAGGATGAAGTACTAGTCAGTTTTGATGTCCAGTCCTTATTTACCAGTTTACCAGTGGAAGACTGCATTGAGATTGTCAAAAGGAAGCTAATAGATAATAACATGCCCGAGGAATATGCAGATCTACTAAAACATTGACTCACATCTGGCTATTTCGTGTGGGACTACGGCTTCTACGACCAAATCAACGGTGTAGCCATGGGCTCACCGGTGTCTCCTGTCGTAGCTGACATTTTTATGGAAGACTTCGAGCAGAAGGCACTGGATACCGCTCCGGCTAAGCCGAAGATGTATAAAAGGTACGTAGACGATACTTTTGCCGTCCTCCCAAACGATAAAGTCTCTGCATTTCTAGATCATCTCAATTCCATTAGCAGTAATATTAAATTTACTATGGAACTAGAGGCAAATAATAAATTAGCTTTTCTGGATGTGCTCATCCTAAGGAACCCTGACAATACTCTTGGTCATACGGTGTATAGGAAACCTACCCATACAGATAAATACCTTAATGGTTCGTCTCACCACCATCCTAGTCAGTTAGCTACCGTGGGCAAATCTTTGTTTCAGAGAGCACGGAAAATTTGTGACGAGAACCACATAGCTGGAGAGCTTCAGCATGTCAAGCGAGTTCTACAACGCAATCAGCTGAAGACTCCACACCAACGTCACAAAGGCCCCAAACCACCTTCAGTTGAGCGGTGCCCTGCTACCCTACCCTACATCAAGGGGGTCACAGACAGAATTGGTCACATCCTCAGGCGAGCTTCAATCAAAACATATTTCAAGCCGCAGAAAAAGATTACCCAATTTCTGAGACCTGTGAAATGCAATATCCCACTCCAGGATGCAGGGGTTTACAAGCTTGATTGTGAGTGTGGATTGTCATACATTGGGCAAACAAAGAGGAGCATAAAAACACGAGTAAAAGAACACATTGCTGACATGAAACACACAAGGTCTACGAAGTCTGCGATCAGTGAACACACGCTGGATAAACCCAACCACTACATCAGATTCGATAACCCACAAATCCTCGCGAAAGAGAATCGTTTCATACCTAGAATGATGCGTGAGGATATTGAAATCAAAAAACACCCAAATTTCAATAGAGAAGATGGTTGGCAAGTACCACCTGTTTGGGATCCAATTATCAAAACTATTAAGACCCAAACCCAGCAAAAACCAGCTGCCAGACCTCAAGACACTGTGAGCTCTTTCTGCGTACAACGGAACACAAACCAACTTGACTGATAATTACTTTTATTTTCCTTCCACCCATTTTAATATTATATAAAATTATTAGAGCTAGGCATGTTTGCTGAAGAGTTTCTTGCGCCGCTTCTTCTCTTCAAGCCATAACATGTTGCGAAGCGGTAGTAAATTAGATTAGGCTCCCATAGATTAAATAATAACCATAAACAAAATTAAAAATTAAATAATTAAAATTAATAAGTTGGCGGTAGGCTAAATAAAACTTTAACAATACTCGTTGACACTTGACATCTTTGTCTTCCGTGATCACGGCCACTGAAAAGTGGCCGAAACGTCGGAAAAACCAAAATCAAATAAAATTACCGCGCTTAAAACCGTTAAAACGTAGTTTTATTATGTATACAAGTCGCGAAAACTTAAGAAAATATTAATATTATCAGTACTTAATAGTTTCACATAATGCATTGGATGTCACTAACATCTGCTCATCGTAATGTTATGTATGTAACATCAACGATTAATTGATTTAGTTCTGATACTCACTTTAACACACATACATACATAAGAAAAAAGTTGTTTAAAGTTTAAGTGGTCTTTCTCGACATTAAAAGCTATAAAAGAATTATTTATGGGACATGGATGACATTTGAAATAAAATTTATTATATTTATATTCTGTTACACTAAGGAGTAAGATATTATATATTAGAGAAAAATAAGGGCATTTTCGCTCACTCGCAAAGTTCCGGGACGTGATATCCCTCCATCAATCTGAAGTTAGCAACAGGTACAGCTGCGGTCAACTCCCATCCTTTACCAACCCTAATAAATGCTCTTCGTAACTCCTGCACGAAGTATAAGAACTTGTCCTTATCCGAGAATGAGCCACCACGATCTGCCGCACCGGGGTACTCCCAGTCAAGATCTAATCCATCAAAGTCGTATTTCTTCAGGAAATCTGTAAACAAAGAAATATATTTGCTGAATCCGTTGTCCATTTATATACGTTTGTAGTAGCGAAGGGTAGAGATAAAATAATACTTCAGATAGCAGAGTGTAGTATTCACTGTAGAGTGCTGATGAGAACTGAAGTGAAGTGTGAACTCATTTATTTTGGAAACGGTAACCTTATGTACAAATATTAATAAGTTGTACAGCTAGCACAATACATAGCACAATGTGTGAGCGGTACGGATGATGTGCGAGCGAGATAGAGCAACTTTTAATTGGGGCGCTCCCGCGTTGCACTAGCCAGTTCTTCGTTGTCCGCTGCGATGATTGGATGTATGCAGTGCCCATACCTTTTTTACCAGGGGAAGTCCGCTTGAGCAATAATATAAAAAGGGGAGACTTAAGTAAACTTTTTTTAAATGGAGTAAACTATAATTTCGCGACGTTTCCAAGACGTATAGCGCGTTTTCACAAATCGGTTAGTCTTGGTGTTCAGGTTTTCTCACAATGTTTCCTTTAATCTTCAGCCCATGATAATTGTAATAATATTTACATAAGGTTGTGTATAATCTACCCAAAACGGTGTATGCTTTCTAACAAGAATTTAAACCCTCTTCATTGGACAGACGGGTAGCTGCTTTATTTGTTGATTCAAGTCGTACTATATGTCACGTATACCTTCATCACCGTTATCAAACCAATTCATTTCTGGGGCAGTCTAGAAAAACTAGAACAAGTCTAGATAGATAGTGTATAACTATTACCATACAAAATCCGAGACTAACACCGTTTAAGCTTCGTACAAGTACTCTGAATAAGGAAGTTAGTCTATAAGATTATTTTGAATCTATCTATCATTATAATCATATTATACATAAATAATAAGTATGTGTATTGTATACATTTTTCAAATTATAAAACTGAAATATTGAAACGAACAAATCAGTTTTAATTTATTCAAAAGCACTTCCGAAGCGTTGGTTGTGAAAGAAATAAGATGATAAAAAGGACAATAAATAATAAATGATATAGTCTATAATCCATGAATTTGAAGAAAGAACTGCGTAACATAAAATATTCTTATAAAATTCCCTCGGGCACAATAGACATGTAGGCACGTGCCTACATGTCTATTGTGTGGAGGAAATGCTGAACGGTTTTAAAACACATGCGTTAATATGCTAAGAATGTGAAATGCCATTAATTCATATACACACAGTGGATATGTTCTTCAAATAGATTATAGAAAACTGCTTTATTCTATTTTTATAGAAAAAATATTTTTAACTAAGATTGTTTTTAAGTATTTAAGCGCTTTAATTGAATTGTTACTAATTAACGACATACCAAGTGATTTTAATGACAGGGTAAAAAAATTACATCAACCTAAATTATACAATAATACCATATATGCAAATGGTGTGTTATGGTATTATTATTATATAATAATACCATAACACACCATTTGCTCTTGTGATATCGGAAGGTCCCAAACCCATGATGAGTACGGACCGCATAAGAACAAGTGGTACGTGGATTTTAGATATCGGTAATCTCAACGTGCAAGATGTTTTGTAACATTTTTCTTTGCCGAATTTCCAATCATTTAAGGAAAAAAATACATATTATTCATTCTAATCTCGCTTCACTGTTTCTATTGTTGAAAAGACAAATAGCGGTTCAAACATAAGAATGTACCCAAATAACGTGGGACGAAACATTTCCATCGTGTTATTTCATCAAGTTTCACGTGAAAATAAAAACTACGCATAGTAAATTGTGCGTTATAACCATGGGGCTCGAAAAGGTGCAAAATTGGCACACTCCCGAAACTCCGTCCTCCTGAATATCACTTTGCGGGGTCTGATGTGAAAATTGAAAAATAGATTGAATACCAAGTCCCCTGATACAGTTTTCATATCCTCGCCGTTTTTAATAAGACAATCTTAGTACATTGCAAACAGGAAAATATTTTTAAATTAAACAAATGCGTTAGTAAACTGACGTCAATTAATATTCGTTTAGTAGTTTTATTGCGGGTACTGAAAGATTACCTTTTACGCAGTTTTATTTTCAATCATTTTTAGTATTGTACAATAGTGAGCGTTTTACAAATAAACAACTGCAACTTAACAACACATTTATATTGATATATTTTCAGTAATAAAATCAGTATCATTACAGCGCTCGTTGGGTTTGGTATTTCGTACATTTTACCCTTCCCTCCTATACTAAAACTATATACACACTACAAGTATATTGGTTAAAAGTGAACACTTAATAGTTCTAAGATATTACTGTGTTTATGCTGGGGCTTTATCTGCGTTAGTTTTAAAGATTTAGGTTGTGGCCGAATACGTCCTATTTAAAGCGTTAATATAACTCCTTTAACGTTTAGTCACTTTAGTGTATAAACATACGTTTTCTGGCAATATTTAACGTCATTAACAATGTCGCATCTCAAATAACGCCTTAAACCCATCATCATATCTACGTGAAACGGCCTAAACATTATCCCAGATGAAGCCCCTACCTTTAGTAAAAATACGTGCATTTGTCTTAATAATGTCAATTGTTTAGTGAAATGTGTCTATCCGATGCCACAAGAACTTTTTAGTCTGGCGTCAGTCAAAGACTTAAAATTTGAATGCCGCATTTATTTGAAAATTGTAAAACTTGAATATTCGTATAATACTCGACAAATAAAAAATATTTTGATATATTGAACTGTTTAAACAATAATTTATATCTAATAAAACTACGTTTTAACGGTTTTAAGCGCGGTAATTTTATTTGATTTTGACCAAAATCAAATAAAATTACCGCGCTTAAAACCGTTAAAACGTAGTTTTATTATGTATACAAGTCGCGAAAACTTAAGAAAATATTAAATAATTTATATCGTTCTCGGCACGGATCTTGAGCAATTGGCAGAATAGTAGATGTCGCTTTATGCATTGAGCGTAGTCAATGTAATGCTATTTATCGACATATCAAAAATATTGTCTTTTCCTTTTATTCAGAGACAAACCTCATATTTCGAAAAATAACTGCATTATCACTGTCCGTGGGTCAAGAAACGTGCCGGGAACTATACGCTCTTTGACTCGTTTAAGTTATGACGTCATAACTTACTATTCTGGTACAAAAATTAAGAGAATACCGCGTTTCATAAGATGGTAAAAACTATTTCATTTGACTTGACTATCAACTACCCTGTTAATGTTTATCAGAATCCAGTCTCAGAAAAGACGTTGTTGGCAGTCTAAGCACGTTCTACCCTCTGTACAATGGGGAGTATTCTGAGGAGTTTGGTTTGATAGCTACGTTGCCATTTTACCACCGCACTGCTCGCCGGCGACAGGGAGTTCTCCACGCTTCCTTGACACCTGGAAGTTATCCACTATACGTGGCGCTCGCTCCTTTATGCCATACATGAGCAAGCTGTGGAATAAGCTCCCTCCCCCGCAGTTTTCCCAGAGCGCTACAATATGGGGCTCTTCAAAAAGGGCGTAAACAGATATTTAAAGTCTCAACGAGGTAGACAACGCATCGGCTCCCTTAGTATTGCAAATGTTCATGGGTGACGGTAGCCACTTGCCATCAAGTGGACCCGCCTGCCAGTTTGCCTATAATCCAACATTATAAAAGAAAACAGGTTTTACTCATACCACACTAGTGTCACTAGTTTCCGTATTCTCTACTTTAGTAAGAATTTAGTATTTGTCATAAATACCATTGTCATAAATATTATGTAATCAATAATGTTCATATATCCTTTGTATTTAAATCGAATATGAAATTCGTAAGTTATAAAAGTTTGGACAGATTTATATTCGTACTAAATCACATCGTCCTCGAATGTGTTTTGATATTTTTTTAACATCGATTTCTACTCAATCGTACTGTAATGTTTCTGCTTTCAGTGAAGGTAATAAAGAAAAACTTATTTCGTGATTTCATTGTGATTTGTGTCAGCTTATATTTGGCTTTCTTTTTAACTGTGAATTAATCTCGGCTGTGCCTTCGTATTTAATCTAATTCACTTTGCTTGATCTCAATCATCTAAAATTAGCCATGTGCAAAAAGTCCATCCGATTTATATACTTTAGGTAAAATCCTGAATAAATTGTAAGCTTTTGTTTTCTCTTTATTCGTTTACTGATTTGCTCTAAAAACATGCTTTCAATAACTAAACTTAAAAAACCGAGGAGAAAATGATTTGTGGCGCCATCTATTTATGTGAAATATACGAGCTTTGAGGCTTATATTTTTAATGTGCGTTGACGTCCCTAGTAATCTTCTTCCGTTTAAGAAATATACATCTAAACAAACTTATTCACATATACATATTACGTAAGTATTAGCCTAACTAATATTGTAAAGTCGTGGTAGCATAATGGCTAGTGCACGCGCCCGAGGCTCAAAGGATGCACAGGTTTGCATCCTGGTCGGAACGCATGCACCAATTAGGCAGTTTCCTGTCCTAATGTGCATATTGTTATAATTACTACGTGCTAACAACGGTAAAGGAAAACAACGCGATGAAATCTTCACATCGAGATAACCGATGTGTCAAACCTACCAAACCGTCTTGGACTAGCATGGCGGGTATAATGTCCGTTCCCAAATAGTAGGAGGCCCGAGCCCAGTAGTGGGACGCTTATGGGCTGTTATTATTGTAATATAATATTATAAATATGAACTTGAGTTTGTTTGTTTGTTAGTGGCGTTTTCACGCATTTTAGTATAGAACATTACATTGACAGCCTCTGTGATTGAGCGGGCTAAGTCTTAGCCGGCCGAACGCGCTGAACGCAGAGGCTCCGAGTTCGATTCTTGGCATGGTAAGTTTCGGAAACGATCTTTCTGTTATTTACTATGGTTTAGGTGCTTGGAATCGGCCCCAGAGTGGTTCGTTGTATATTACCCATAACACAAGCGTAACTTGCTTAGCTTGGGGATATACAATGTGTGTTTTAGTCTATCAATCATTATTATATTATTATTTCACTTTATATAACTATATTATTATAATAGAGTACCTTTCATCTCGAAAAAAATACTGTTCCCGAAGCGCTCCAAACGCTTTCTATTGGCGCCACCGTTGCAAGTCACTAACAAATATATCTCCATGGCAACGACAATGACATGAAATCTACAATTTTAACCACTTGATCTCGTGGTCCACCTTCGCTTCGGTAACGGTTGTTTCCTATATCTTACTATTCATTCACTTGTCCTAGCATCGGTTGAATTTTGACATTACTTGTATGGAGCTTATGTCAAATTTTAACTAATAATAGGGAATATTAACAATCGGTAAGATATAGAAACCGGCTAAATGGCGCTATGGGTATTTTTCATTAGGTACTTGGAAGTAATAATGAAGTTCGACATTTCTAAGACTTATAACATGCCTATTTCATGACATAAATATCCTTATTCAACGCAAGCGACGCCGCGGGCAAAAGTTAATAATAAAAATCCTACCAATATGTAGTATTAAGGTAGTGAATCATTACTTTGTGCCTGTTTTACTGTTTTCTCAGTAGGACAGTAGTTATTGCGTTACGGCACGAAATAGTTCAATAAACACATTTAATAAACATAATATTCTAGGACAACAACCCTGAAAGCTAAACCAAGAATTATTTTTATTTAACCTTATTCATGCAGTCATTTTTATACATATTAATACGTAAATTTGAAAGTAAGTTGTCCATTCTTTCTCCGGGACAAGGAAAATAAAAAAATTATCTTGAAATTTTGTATATACTTACATAAATTTTCCACTATGGACATTAACATAATAGTACATTATGGTACTAGTGTGTAACATTGGTGATTACCGCCGAGGCGCCATTGAGACTCGAGCCGTAGGCGAGGGTCTTAAGAGAGCCGAGGACGGTAATCATCAATACACACGTGTATCATACGACGTTTTTCAACACACTTGTGAATAAAATAACAACAAAAACTCATTTTATTTAGTACATAAAAAAAAGTTATATATGAGTGAAAGTTTTATTTATTAAACACGTACGAGTTAAAATTATCTATTTAAATAAGAAGTTGCATGAAATGAGCAAGCAATAGGAACATTAATTTAATTGTTCTATAGGACACGATCTTTTTTTTTGAATAAAAGCTTTTTTAAGCACAAAGCAACTCAACCAATAAAATTAAAAAAAAAAACTATAACTCACTAGTGAGTTATAATGTCTTTTACTCACAGTTTGATAATGGGTGTCATTCTGTGCCTAATTGCGGTGACCATAGAGCCACTTTATGAGCAAGTGTGTTGAAAAATACTTTTCAACACACTTGCTCATAAAGTGAATCTATGGTCACCGCAATTAGGCACAGAATGACACCCATAATCAAACTGTGAGTAAAAAACATTATAACTCACTAGTGAGTTATAGATTTTTTTTTAAATTTTATTGGTTGAGTTGCTTTGTTCTTAAAAAAGTTTTTATTCAAAAAAAAAAAGATCGTGTTCTATAGAACAAATAAATTAATGTTCCTATTGCTTGCTCATTTCATGCAACTTCTTATTTAAATAGATAATTTTAACTCGTACGTCTTTAATAAATAAAACTTTCCCTCATATATAACTTTTTTTATCTACTAAATAAAATGAGTTTTTGTTGTTATTTTATTCACAAGTGTGTTGAAAAACGTCGTATGATACACGTGTGTATTGATGATTACCGTCCTCGGCTCTCTTAAGACCCTCGCCTACGGCTCGAGTCTCAATGGCGCCTCGGCGGTAATCACCAATGTTACACACTAGTACCATAATGTACTATTATGAATGAAACCGAACCAGGTATTAGTCAAAATACAAAAAATCTGTAATAATATTTTAGTTTTTCATTATTCATAGTCTAACTGTATATTGTTTGGTAGCGCTCGTTACGTCCTCTAAACAATAACTAAACCAACACTTATTCATTTTAACACTACATACTTTCGTAATACTTCTTCCAAACTCTCTGCCCTTCGAGTTTTTAAAAATAACCCATCATTTTATAATCCAGTCACAAGATATTTTTTTTATTGCATTTGGCAGTCAAACAAGCAGACGGCCCACTTTATGGAAGGTGTCTACCAACGCCTATGGACATTTAAAAACGTCCAGGCTATACAATGAGATTGTTAGTAATAAATAAGTCCATTGACATTTTTAATTCCTCGTTCATTAAATTTAAACCTGGAATGCAGGCTGTTATTTGCACCAATATCTTTGGCATTATTAAATAATAACTATTTTACCTTACTACTAATAACGCTAACACTATACTTGAGTCATACTAATATTCTTGTGATGCGTGCCAAATAAAAATACTAATCCAAGAGCAAAAGAAGCAGCTAAAGAGCAGACAGAAAGAACACTTACCAACAACGCTCCTAATGAAAGACATTCTGGTATTCTTCTGGGCGACCATATGAGAGTATTTGGAACCACCTTCAGCCCATCCTCCAACTGCAACCATAAATTTGGTATTCGGATGGGACTTGCGAAGTGCTGTGAAGTTGCTGAAACCATTTTTGTCAACGTCCAACTGCAAAAAGATATTTTTGGGTTAGAAAACATTTTTTT
Source organism: Dendrolimus kikuchii (assembly GCA_019925095.2). NCBI lineage: Eukaryota > Metazoa > Arthropoda > Insecta > Lepidoptera > Lasiocampidae > Dendrolimus > Dendrolimus kikuchii. The sequence goes on from CM034408.1 coordinate 9,659,604, forward strand.
TTTTCATAATATCGCTTCGCATTTGATTGTTATCTCACGGAAATGCCATCTAGAACAGAGAGTGCTTTCCTTAAAGACCTGACCTATTCATTAAGGACTTGAAAACTTTTAGATTATATATGACTTTTTTCATAGTAGTATAGGTTCGCGTTTGACCATGATCTCGCCCGATGTAGAGCGAAGATATGGTCTAATATGTAGCACGCTTACCTAGAAGGTACCTATCACACGGGACTTGAAGACACCCAGGTTGTAATTATCCGAAAAGACAGACTCCGGCAATGAGTTCCACTCCTTTGCGGTGCGTATTATCCGCAGCAAATATATCGAACACTCTTAGTTAGTGTAGTTGACTGTATTATAAAAGATTTTTAGTAAAAACTCAGGTATTGAAAAGCGTTCTACAACTAATCTGGACGTTAGGGATGGCGGAAACAAATCAGTCCAGTCCATGACAGAGTATATCGGATACTGTAATTACAGATCATACTAATATTTTTGATCTAACCGAGGATGGAACCTATAGACACATTGACACAAGATGTATGTATGTATACCGTAACTTGTACACTAGCCGTAATTCTATACATTAGTCATAGCTTTATACATACTATAAGAAGAAACATTAAAATTTGGAATAAGTTTCCGTATACCTAAAATGTAGAAGTCTCAAGTCAGGATTGAATAGGTATCTAAGCAATTATTTATGCTCTGTCCTAGACCGAGTAGTCACTTAACATGAGGTGGACAGCAGTGTAATGTATCCGAGTAGTGCGTTCTACTCGCTATAACGAATTATTATGGTGAGACGTGAAAACTGGTGGTAGGATTGATTCACAAAAGCACACAGGATGTGTCATATTATTAACTTGTGGATAGAATCGAAAATAAGGACATCCGTATCCTTCAGCACAGTAGACCGACGATCTGCATAAGGCCGCCCTCTGGGATTGAAGCAGAAAAGCATACAACAGAGTTATATGGCACAAAACCCGAGTAGCCTATGTCCAGTTGCAAAGATCAACTAGCTGAAGAAGGAAGCAAGTTTAATGAGCGATTATGTTAGTCTAACTACGGCAATAAATCTGTCTACTCACCTCAGGATCTATGATGAGAACTTCGCTGCTCTTCTCAGTGACGCCAATGAAAGAGTAAATAATATGCGTGCACATATCCACAGGAATATCCTCGATGCCATAGCGGCCCACTCCAGGCCGGTACACCGCCCAGTTACTAAAGTAGCATACTATGCGCGCTCTGCTGTCCGCTGTAGCAATAAAATATACAATATTAAGAAAGAAGTAAAAAATATTTGAGAAAGTGATGAATTTATATTTCTAATTAATAACTAGCTGTCACAACTTTATCCGCTTATATCTTTATACTAAACTTTATTTGTCATGTTTATTTATAATCCCTATTTCACCCCCATCAAGATGGCTTTGTGGACAAAACGTAGCCTATGTTCTGCTTTAGCAGCACACAATCTGTCTCCTTGGCAAAACTAAATAAAGCGAGTATTATGAAAATTGTTACACTTCTGTAACAAGTGTGACATAGGGTACTTTTTATTTAGTCGCAGAATCTAAAATTGACACGGACAAAGCAGCAACAAAAACCTTAGTAGATACATGTAAATGTAAAATATTACTACTATTATAAATGCGGAAGTTTGAACGGCTGAATGGATCTGGATGTGGCACAGAAGTAGATTATAATCTGGAATAGCACATAGGCTACTTTTTATCCTGGAAAGTTTTTAACGCTAGCGAAGCCGCGGGTAAAAGCTAGAATTTATATATTGTTAACGCCATAAAAGATGACAAACGAGCGGATGTGTACTAATTATAACGTAATGACAACCTTTCAGTTGTGACATCTCTCCCTATAGAGTCACCCTTTCATACAAGGGCACAAGGGTGTCAAGTTTGCTTACGCGTCAACTAAGCTGTGAAAAACGGGTCACGGTCCCATCGCCCTTAGTGTAGATTGACCTTAATCCGATAAAAAAACAATAGAGAGCTTTAAACGCGGTTGAGTTAGAATAAGTTAGAGCAAGTAAAGAAAGGCGACGCATTCCGAATAATTTATCTGAAATAAAAGTGGCAGACCAAAATTCTTTTATTAATGTAAGGATACAAGCAAAAAGTAAACATTCATTGAATTATGCAGGATGAGTGCGGAATTTCAATCAGGCTTACGATAAAAGCTATATTTTTAGAAATATTTTCAAATGATTTTATTTCTATTTTCTACAACTTGAAATATTTATAATTCAAGTGTCGGTACGTATGCTCGTACGATTCTAGAAGACCATTCACTAAAGAATATATACACACCTGTGTTCATTTCTATTATCTTTATTAGCTCTTTTACGGTGGTATATGTACATCTTTGGTATGGATGGTAATCCTGAGGTAGATGAAGTGTCACGCTATAAAAACTCCTTACGAAACTACAATTCTGATTCACAAGCAATTATATATTATAAGGATTAATAAGGCTAGTAGATTCATATATTGTAAATGTATGCAGTTACTTGTATATTGTTGTTAACATTTATGAATTAAAATATATATTATTTATAGTTATCATCATTTTATAAAATGCATCTTTAGCCTTTAGAATTAGAAATCTGTAATCCTAGACAATGATTATGAAGAAATTTATTTTGAACGATAAGGCCGCCCGTTACAATAATTACAAATCTTTTATTTGCTTATACTTTGATATAATTTTGATAGTGTTATCTATGTATCAATATATACATAGATACAGACTAGAAGATTGTAGGAATTCTTACTTACAACCAAAAACTGTCCCAGTAAAAGCGAGGACGGCCAACGTCGCAAGTATCACACGCATTTTGACCTGAAACGAAAATTAAAGTAAATGAAACAAAAACAAGTAGCTATATAACTAATATATGTATATACGTATGTATATGTAGGTTACACTCAGTATTATTAGAAAGTGATAGTTTTACGATTATGAAGACAGTAATTCATTTAGTCTTGTATATAAAAAAATCCAAAACAACAACAAAATAAAATACACAATATAGCTTATAATACCTGAAAATTATAATTTTATCTAGACTTCACAGAATGCAGCTTTACACAAATTTAACTTCTAAAAGTTTTATTTTATGTAGATATAGATTTTTTACTTTCTAACATTTATCCATGTATGTACATTATTGTTAGATAAATCACACATATAGATTTATTCTGCTTTAATATCATATTAATTCTTGAATGAGATCTTCCATAAGCGCAACACGTCTACGCTTTATTTTTGTCTTAGCGAATTGTGAAGAATGCATATTACCGCATTACCTTATAATGGCTTACTGTTCAAGCAGGATACTGGTGGAACGGTTAACTACGTCCCATGACAATCAAGGCCTCTAGGCAGTTGATTTCGGTAAACTGTACGTACTCAAATGTATTTATTTGGCGAGGGGAAAAATAATCTATAATATTATAAAATTCTAAACATGCCGTGGCTTTAAAAAAAAACAACTGTATTAGACTATATAAACGATGGAGAACACGATGCAATTTTTTTTTAATTTCTTGTCTGTTTGTTCGGGATTCACGTAAAAATTACTAGCCCGATTTCGATGCGGTTTTCGCTTATCGACACCTAATTCTTAGACTTAAACTTTGCGCTAGTTTTCATCCCGTCCTGTGGGAATTTTTCTGAGAATGATTTAAAATGGCTAGATTAAAAAAAACGATTACCAATGTGATTTTGTACTAATTGATAGCAAATTTAATGTATAATGTGTATTATTTTGCAGTCCGGGAATTCCGCGGGAATTTTCCTGGGAGCGGTTTATTGTTGTTCGCGTGCGTCAAAATTAGCTTATTCCACACAGTTTTCACTAAACCGATAGCTGTTCTTTGTATTCCTGGGAATCCCGCGGGATTTTCAAGTCCAGCGTGGACGAAGTCACGGGCATATTCTAATACTTACATAAAAATATGGAAATAGATGTGTTTGTATATTTATTACTTTTTTACGGACTTTAGTACAACTCGACTACCGTGAAATTTTATATTACAAGTCATACCTACTTATTTAAAGCAAGGTCATTGATTTTTTGGAAACCAAATAGCCAATAGGTCGCCAGGTCTCATAAAAAGAGGAGGTCCATGCTAGCTTGGCGCCAAGAATGGTGATATAATATGTCCACGGGTCTTACAATAAAAGATTTTCATATGTCAAGTCTTGGTTAGCGCAATTATTCTACTTATAATACAAGCATAAAGCACATATCAATTACTAACAGTGATGTTTTAACGTTTGAAATATTACATGGCTAAAATAAAAAGCTTTTTCCACTTTTCATGTACCATTTAATTTAACAGTCAATACTTCAATTTGACTCAAAACGAATGATATTTTAGAATATGGGTCTTAGATAAACAGATGGTTTCTGGTTTTGGAATATTTCGTTGATTAAGTAATTATTCGAGTGCATAGGATAACATATCTATACTAATATTATAAAGAGGTAAAGTTTGTGAATTTGTTTATAGGGAGTAATTTCTGGAACTACTGTACCGATTTTGACAATTCTTTCACCAGTAGAAAGCCACATTTTTCCTAAGTGACATAGGCTGTATTTGATTGTAATTAATGTTTTTTTGACGCCCAGCGAAATGAGAATGGGTCAACTAGTAATCTATATATCTGTAGACATAAACACATAATCAAATAATAGATTCTCATAATTTTAATGACCATAAGTGCATAACACAGATGAATGTAGAAATTGGTAGTAGATTTAAATTACAAGAATAATCATTAATAGGTGATGTTTTCGTTTAATACAATTGTTATATAAGAAGGCTAAATTGACTAAATATCTTGCTCTGCCTGTATCATTAATTAACGCATACTCAAAATTAAGTTCTCGTGATGACAAAGAACATTATTTGAATAACATCACACTACCTCTTGTATTTCTAAGTAACAAATTTTTAATACGCGGGCAACCTAAGTAAATTTCCCGCGGTTTACTTAATTTTAACTTTCGTATCCAAGAAGAACATAAAATGAAGTAGGTAAGCTAAGCGTCGGCTAACTTTGCTTCTTCTTGAAACTAATTTATTTATAAACACCCAAAAAGCGGGATTAAAATAAAAAATCAAAACGGATAGACTATATCATAGCTTGCTGGGCTGGTCTAGGTCACTTTTTCTCTTTAGAACACAGATAACACAATGCCGAGCGAAGTATATGTATACATCAAGAAGTAGATCTATATATCTATCTATCTCAAGAAGTATATTACATTTTAACTTTAGATGATATTCAAACATGAAATAAATAATTTAATTAAATAAATTATCTGCAGACAAACACACATATTGTATATTCCCAAATAAAGCAAGTTACGTTTGGGTTATAGGTAATATACTACGGACTACTCTGGGGCCAAACCCATACACCCAGATCACAGTAGATAACGAAAAAAAATCCTTTCTGATATTTACCATACCAGTAATCAAACCCGGAGCCTCTGTGTTGCAGTGAGGTAAGCAAAAGCTTAGCCCGCTCAACCACAGAGACCGTAAATGCTTATATGCAGACGTTGAAGTAAAACATTGGAAAGACACATGCATATCATGATTATGGATGTGTAAAGCCCTTTATTTATATATTCCTTGATATGGGGAGCCCATAAATTCGACATTTCCCTTTTTTCTTCCACCTTATCCCAATCATTTGGTCAGCACAGTAAGTATTTTCTCGATAGTCCTCTATCGGTTAGTGGAATGGAAATAATAAGCTAATATTTAAATGGCATTAAACAATATTTTTTGTCTAAACTAAAATTAATTACAACAAAATTGAATTTGTTGAACTCAAGCATTAAAGGATGCATGATCCAACTTTTTTTGTCATAAATCTTTTTTACTTTGTATCTAATTCGTTCGAAGAAATACGTTATCTCGTTTTGATGGTACAGTAAAAATAAGGAAACATAAATAAATAAACAAGATACGTAGATATATATTTCTTTGTTTTATGAGATAAACTGTATACTAATGGAGTATAAGTAGCAATTTATGACACAAGCCTCTATACTCTATCTCTTACAAGAGTGTAGTGCTAAGACATTTGTATTGGGAGCTTCATCTGCGTTCGTGTTAAAGATTAACGATCTTATTCATAGAAAGTTAGAGTGAGTTTGAACGCTTCTTTAAGAACCATTAAGGAGGTAACCATTAGGCTATGGCCGAATGCATCTCTTATTTAAAAAGGTAAAAAATAACGCTGTTAACGCATAGCCACAATAGTGTACATAAGTTATCTGTCAATTTTCAACGTCATTCGCATCTTAAATAACGCATTCAGCCTGTCACCTTATCTGCGTGAAACGGCCTAAATCTTTAACACTGTAGAAGTGACAACAGTCAACAACGTCTTTTCAGACTACGCTACGTGTTCAAGTATTGACACCTGATTAGTGACAAACAACATTGTTAACAAGATAGTGTGCGACAGAAGATTTTGTAACGGAACTTGATCTTAACGGGTCTTTTCGCTCTAGATATGTCACGGTGTCACTCCTCCCAACATCGCCTACTAACCCGGTGCTTTCAACACGTTTCAATTGTATAGACATCAGCAAAAAAATAGAAGACAGTGAACGCGAAGAAAATCTATTAAAAAGTTTGTGAAATGAGGTGAAAGTTAGACAAGCTCGAAGTTGGAGGCCGACTCGGCAAAACTGTTGGACTTTAATCGCTCGAATTTTGAACATTAGACGTTATTTTCTTATTTTTCTGTGGCATAATCAAAAGTTGGTTCTAAGAAGCAACGTTCATAATTGTTTTTTTTTCTGCATGAGTTCAGCAGACGGCCCACCTGAGAGAAAGCGGTGTTTGTTGTCTATGGACATTTGCAACACCGAAAGTGCTATCAATGTGCTGCCGCTCTGTAAAGAGCGAAAATACCCTACGGTAGCTGTGGGTTATTTTGTCACCTCTTACGAATGGCCGCTCGGCTGCAAGAAATTGTATTCTTTCTCCGTTCCTTCATAGATAATGTTATATTACAGATAATAACGGATATGTTGCTCATTTAAAGAAAGTGTCGGGGTGAAGGTAAGGAAAGGAATGCTCCGGTGGTTCAGGCATGTGGAAAGAATGCATGATGAAAGAATGACTAAACAGATATACAATGCAAAAGTGGATGGATGCAGAAGTCGTGGAAGGCCACGACACACCTTCCATGATCAAATTGATCGTGTACTAGCGGAGGGTGATGTCAGGAGCCTTAAGAACAGACGAGCGTGCATGACAAGAGTTATGAATGTCAAAGAAGCAAGTGAGGTGTGTAAGAATGGGCCTAAATGGCGCTCTGTTGTTCGTGCCTACCCCGCAAGGGAACTGGCGTGATGTTATGTATGTATGTGTATGTATGTTGCTCATTTAAAACGGATAAACCAAATTAATCCAATTTGGTTGATCTGTCTGACGTCTAAAGGCACAGAACTAAAAAGACACGTCGATATTCAATGACAATGAATGATTCAAATTGAGGTTTATATGGATCACTTTTATTGTTTCATCCAAATTGAAAGAGGCATGAACTATCTAATACCCTTTAAAGAAAAACTTAGCGACAAGTAAAAAGTCTCAGAAAATTTCGTAAACCAAATTATCGGTCGCATTATTTAATTAATTGGAATTCTAACAAAGCCCTATTCGAAAAAATATTAGTTGATATTAATATCCGCTTATTTGTAAAACAACTTGCCAATATAATCCGTTTGATTTAAAAAGTAGATTTAAATACATATTCATCATATGCATTTAAATGCATAGAGATATCAAAGAGTATTTCAATTATTACCGATTGTTGTATAAAGAGCTTGGAGACGGTGGGTGTTCTATATATAGAATACTCAGATCTAAACTAATAATTGTGGTGATAACAAATAAATTGGAGATATCACTCAGCCCTGTTATGTCTTGTGTATTCGAAAATTCTTTTCACCTTGGATGGATATCTTCTGAAATCAGTGAGTGAATAATCAAATAATGAAGAATGCATCTAACCTTCCCAATCTTAGACGAAAACAGTTAATCAAATCTTGACATTAACAACACAGATTCCCAACGGTTTATTTATTTAGCAGAAAGTTGAAAAATAAAAAACCGGTTCAACATCTGCAGAAAATGCAAACTTCGACAGCTCATCAGCATTGCAAATTTTGTTCACAAATCAAGACCTCTGACTCATTTTGACGACAAATGTTTAGGTATTCGGAAAGCTTTTGTAAAGTGTTTGAAAATATACTTTAATTATTTTAATGGTAAACCATAAATGTCTCATATTGTTCCATCATTAATTCTATCACACTTGTTTTCAATAGGGTTAGGCAGAGACACTAGATCTACATTTGCGACGATCCTGGCGTATATCTCTCGCTTCATCAATTTTCATTAATCTCTTCATACATGCACGTCTAATTGAAGTGCTTCTTACATGACCCATGTTTTTAAAATGACCAAAATCTTTACCGTCCACACGGTATACTAATCACGGTATAAAATTACATCAAAACTGCAAATACTTAAAAATAATCATATTATAGTGATGTTAATATATATTTCAACACAATTAAATGTTGGCTAAAAATCTAGTGTGTTTTGCTATTATCAAAAGGGAAGTACAAGAAAGACTTGTATCACACCCTCAGGGTATTTCGGATCTAGGGAGGTTTTTTAGAGTTACGTTTTGTAGTTGGTAATTCCCAATACTTCAATTTTTTTTTTATTGCAAAAGTTCAGCAGACAGGCAGGCGGCCCACTTGATGGAAAACAGTTACCATCGCCTATGGACATTTGCAACACCAAAAGTGCTAGAAATACGCTGCTGATCTCTTAAGGGAGACTAGAACCTTGTCAATAATGTGGGAACACAACTCAAGGTTGTTATGGCGACATACTTTAGACAATGGGTGGTAGCCATCCAGTCGGGCAAATGCCCTACCACCTGGCTGTGGTTGTTTTGTCGCCTCTTACGACAGGCCGCGCGGCCGCAGGAAATTGTATTATTTCTCCGCTCCTGCACAGATAAAATATATTCCATGATATAATCTGCCCTTAACTCGAAATTTTATTAAGGTAATCAGCACAATAACCTTTAGATACTCCTCGTTTTACACGAATAATAAGCGTCAACGTAGGCGTTTCATTTGAAAGCTATTTTACAAAATGTAAATGTTCTTTGTAGATTTCACGCAACCCAATTAACATTTACCCGGAATGTTTTGAAAGTGGGAGGGAGCACATCAACTTTTTTCTGTTGAGCCTAAATAATTTATTGATATTTGCGTTGGAGGAATCCTGCAGTTTATAAAAACAAAATACAGAAACATGTTTTAATTGCGTGCCGTTTATACAACCGAGTCGTAATCATTGCGGCGGATTTCTTGAGTTTTCCACTTATTTGTTGACTTAGCTCTGATAATGAGCTTGGATATAACCAGTTTATATTGCTCTATTAACATTATGTTATTAGAGAGATTAGAAAGTTTATTCTGCTCAACTTAATTTCTATTGAGATACGAGATTTTAGTGTTAACAATAAAATTCCAACTAAAAACTAATACTTTACAACAATCCTGTGCGTTATAACATTATTGTCATTAAAAAACAAGTTTTAATTCTTCTTAGATGTTAGTTTTTTGGAAAAAGAACACTAATTCTAAAACCAACATAATTGGATCACACCACATGCTATTTGTTTTTTGTTTTTGCTGCGTATTATTTAAATAATATATTCTTTATCAGTCAAAAATATAAAAGAAATGTATATACTTAGGCTTTTATTATTAAGATTTAATTTTGTTGCTCCATCTAGTTAAATTGTTTTCACAGTCACGTTTTTGTATAAATATTGTTTGTTTATAAGTCGTGGTGGCACGCGTCCCAGACTCAAAGTTTGAATCCGGTCCGGTCGCATGCACTACTTAGGCAGTTTTCTGACCTAATGTGCATATCGTTACAATCACCACATGCTAACAAACGTGAAGGAAAACATCGTGTTGAAACCTGCACATCGAGATAACCGATATGTCAAACCTGCCAAGCCACCTTGGACAAGCGTGACAGGTTACTGTCCGTTCCCCTGTAGTAGAGGCATGAGCCCAGAAAAGGGACGTTTATAGACGGTTATAAAAAAATATTATCCTTTATGTTTACTGAATTATTGAAATAACTTTCTTGTCAAAAAATTGGTAATTTATAATAATGTATATAGGTATATAGGACGAAATAGAAAATAAATATTATGTTTTCGCAACAGACACAAACAAACTGATGAATCACTTTCCATAGCAGAATTAACAGGATAAAGCTCGACCCAAATACAATCGTCTGAGACTTGGTGAATTGGTCATGCCCGAGCTCCCATGAATCGGTAAGCCACAGGTTATTACGTCATAATCGCAGCCCTAGCCGTTTTACATTCATACCGAAACAACGGGCCTATTACTCAGAAGTAATAAACCGGCAAGGACCTGACCGGATTTTCCCACCCCTAAAAACTAGTGTTATATTTTATGATGAAATATGCGAATGTTTTGTGGTTACAGCTTCAGTTTTGGTATCAGACTACAGACTACAAAGAGTTTTGAAGAGGAAGCAAAATAAAGAGCACCTTCCAGTATCATCGTAGTCAACCAATCACTAGACATAAGACTCCCCGAGTTTTCGCCACATATCCCATACCTCCATTAACTTTATCCAGCCCCCAAACCTTGCGTACCTCGCGTAGAGCATCGGCCATCTTACACGCCAAGACGCAGTCTCTAGTCAAAGTTTTATCTATTCTATCGGTCACTGGTCCTAGGATGAATTTGGTCAGGCCATCGTTACTCAGATTGCTCATATTACGACCTATGTATATGCTACATTCTACCAATAATGAAAGATCAAGTCTGATACAAGATGTCACAGATAGTGTATCTGACTCCATTCGATATAATTTAATAGAAAACGCAAACTATTTATTATAATCCAACCTTCAACTACGATCCTAAGCCCATCATGAAATAAATGTAGCGCCTCTCTCGAACATTTTACATGATCAGAAAATTAAAATGTGTAATCCATCCCAATGAACAATTCGAGTAATACCATCACGCTTACCACGGCGTCAATATAAACAACGTGTCACCTTTTGTTTCGTAAAAAGACCCTAACCTTTGTGAGAATAATTTCGACAGTCACGAATGAAATAGTATGAAGTGACTCGCTTGATAATAATATGAGACATCACGCACAATTCCGCGTCATGCGTGCACATTGCGTACGAAATCGATATAGGCACCTGTCGCATATTATTGTGCCATGGGAAGAATATTAATAATGACGGCCAGGTCTTTGACGATCAGGTTCTTTGATCATTATGAAGGTAAGGCAGGGTTACCTACGATACGTCCAATTTTCTCATATTTTCATAAAGTCCGGTTAAAGTGCTCCTTGCATGCAAGATAAATATTATTGTGTATAATATGTAGGTATATTTAGTGCGTACAAATTATTTTATTGCTACAAAACAAATTATTTAAAAATAATAACAAATGTAGATGATTAAAAGCGATGGCTCTGGAATTTAATTTATGCAAATAAATAATGTTTTCGCAAACTTCTTAAGGTGAATCACAACACACTAAGATACGAATTTAATTTTCAAGATTTTCTTTGTGTTGAAGTTTGTTACAGGTGTCATAAAATGTTGAGATTTTTTATACATTTTACGAATTATTGCTGTGTATAAACGGGGCGATTGATATGGCTGCAGCGGCAACTACGTTCCTATTAACAGGGTCAAATTATTCCAATATTTTATGCCTATCTGCCTACTTTTTATCTGTGCAGGAACGGAGAAAGAATACAATTTCCTGCTCCCGGGCGGCCTGTCGTAAGAGGCGACTAAACAACCCACAGCCAGGTGGTAGGGCATTTGCCCAACTGAATAGCTACCACCCCTGGTCTAAAGTATGTCGCTATAACAACCTTGAGTTGTTTTCCGGCATTAGTGACCAGGTCCCAGTCTCCCTTAAGAGAGCAGCAGCGCATTTGTAGCACCTTTGGTGTTGCAAATGTTTATAGGCGATGATAACCGCTTTACATCAAGTGGGCCATCTGCCTGTCTGCTGAACTCCTGCAATAAAAAATAAAAAAAACTTATATAATGATGAATACTGTAAACATAAAAAATATTCAACAGCGAGATTAAAATATTTCACCAAAACGTCAGCAGTATTTGTTAGTCAGCGGCATATTTGTCACATATATTAAAGGGGCATGCCGAGAATATCAATTATGATTGATGCCGGGTGTCGTTGTCCTCCAGAAGCAAAGGTCACCGACTGAAAGTGAAACCTTTGTTCGGATTCGCATATCAAACTGACAAAGTTTGAGTGGAGAGTTGAGATAGATCCGTACTAAAAGACTCGTAAATCATAGATTCGATAATCGAACGTTCTACGTTTACTTTACGTTCGGAATCCTCGAAATGAATGAGATAAAGACTAAGTCTTTTCCGCATAAGTATTCTGTATTACACTTAATTAATTCTAACTAGAGTTTTCAAATCTCAGGAAGTAGCCTCAAATACTAGTAGTAGCCCTATTTTTTATATCAACACATTTATATATATATATATATATATATATATATATATATATATATATATAGACACTTTCAGTGAAAAATACAATTACATAACGGATGGTGAAAACCGCCTAAAAATCCGGTGCATAGTTTAGGAAGAGTTACTGGATATACAGACAGACGCGGCAAGTGACTTTGTTTTATACTATGTTAAGAAGTTGAGATTGTACTATGTAAGTATGTAGTAAAGAGAATGCTGTCCAAAGACGCAAATGCTTCGTTTATTGGTTCACCACCAGCTGACTTGAATATAAAAAAAATTGTATTTATACTAGCATAATTTCAATTGTTTTCATAAAAGAAGTAAAAAATGGCCTGGCCTGCTTATGAAGACAACATTTACCATTTTATCTCCGAATGACATTAGATTCTGTTGGAAGCCGGAAAATTGTTGGCAAAGCATTCTTGGTACATCGTGAGGGACCGTAACTTATACTAGAATTTGGCTTCGATCCAAGATTTAAGTTGGATTCATTTACACCATGGATAGAAAAATATATAATACAGTATATATAGTTATTCTTTGTATAGTGTACAGGAAATATACATTGGAATTAATGTTTTTTCTAAAATACCGCTATGATTCTTTTAACATTAAAAATATATCTAAATTGTTTTATTAATTTCAACTTTAACGTTTAAATTTACGAGTAATAATGATAATGCACTAACAACAATAAATTTATTGTATTTTAATATTTATATTAATTAGATTTTACATTTTTAACCGTGTATGACCTTTTAGATACGCCTGTATACTTCGTGGATTACGTAGCCATAAATAGTTTTACCTTTGTAATTTCAGTTAGACTTACTACTTTTAAATACGGTTATATAAAAAGGAAGTTTCCTCCCTTTTATTAAACTTCAAGTTCTTTAATGACTTATCTGTCTTCCTATCTAGCAATTTCTTCCAAATCATTTCTTCTCATTTATTTGATACTTAAACACTCTTGAAAAAGTTCGTTTACTTTGTGCCATCAGCAGATTGTAACATGAAATTGATTCATTTAATAAATTAGGGAAGTTGGAATCTAAATTAAGTCTGAAGATAATCGCAAATAATTTCCAGCAAGAGGCAATCTTAAAATCCAATTAAATATAAAATAATGTATGGTACTTTCCATCTAATATTTCCACTAATATATCCAATATCTACTAGTGTATGATCAGTGCCAACTCTAGTATTTACTTCACGGTCGAATAAACTCATCCAAACCAATAATGAGTAACGCGTGAGTTAACTCGAAGAAACTAAAATGGTTATGATTGCTTATTACGGCTGTTACCTACCTATCTATCAAACTGAAAAAATATTATATTATAAGTGTTTAATAATATGTAGGTAAGCCTAAAAATGATAGCTTGATCTATAAAGGTATACTACATATACCAAATGAAGTCAAGTGAACCCGAGTTCCTTACTTTAATATTTAAAAAATATTCTGTAAATCTATTTTTTATATTGAGTCCTAAAGTGTTGGGCATCTAACGATTTTTTGTGAATTATTTATGAATCAATAATATAGTATATCGAAGATCGTGCGAAGTAAATAATAATAATGAAAAGTAATGAAAATAATAATGAAATAATTACCAAAAAAACTACAACAAATTGAAAATGTTTTAAGTATACATAAGTTTCGACGATTCTATTCATTTAGTGGTCAAGCGCACAGAAAATATGTGCGAAAGATGTTTTTAATTACACTTTCCCTGCGTGCAACATTACAACCTGTGAAAATCTGGAAAAGATTTTAATTCAAAATTGCTTTAATTGAATACTATGTATTTTAAGTTTGTACAATATCTATTATAGTACCACCAAATGTTTAAAAGGGTCTCAATTTATTTGAATCTAGCTTATTAGCCGTTTTAAAAACTCAGACGTTTATATAAATATATGTTTACGCATGCAACATCGTATAAACAGATACATCCAAGTTGCAGCACAATATATTGCGTGTAAAACAGCTGCGTGATCGTTTACCGCCATACATTTTTCATACTGTACTTTTTTGTTGTTATAACATTTATTTTTTTGTTTAACAATAATTTGAAACACCTGTACAAGCAAAAATATACTTAGGTCCAAATGTCGCTTACAATAAAATGGCGGTAAAGACTCGATATTTATTTTCTAACGTTAAATAGTTTTCATTAAAAATTATTAACTACTATACCCAAATATTGAGAAAAAAATCGAATTGCAATTAAAAATTCTAATTTATATTCAAATAGATTTTAAAATAGCTATAATTATGTATGTCATAATAGATATTTAATTGAATAACGTGATATAACTAAAGTTTAATATTTAGAAGTAAAACTTTTTCATATAAAAATTGACTTAATAGATTTTATTGTATTCTTACAATAAAATCCTCTGAGTGTATTTTTATTAGAAAAAGTTTATTTCAAAATGTTGATGAAGAACACTTTTAAAGTGTAGAACTTTAAATTGAATTTAACAGTCAGTAGTACATTGCATCGTAATGGATTATCGCAGTTATAAGGCGAATTAGTGGGAATAAACACGCTTAGCTAGGATTTTAGAGTATACTTAGCAATCTTGGAAACATAGAAGCATAATATAGGTCTGTATTTATTTCTCTATGTACGTCGTAACAATTTTTCACGAAAACTACTGGGTCTATATAGATAAAATTGGGTAAGGAATAATTTATGTGTCGTTACATAATGCTGTAGTCATATTGTGGAAAAAATAAACCTTAGGGACTGCCATTATATATGTAATTGGAGGGACGACAAAAATTTTCAGTATACATAGGCGTTTTGGGTATCGTTAGGCTGGTATTTAAAAATCACAACGGAGTTTTTAGTGACTTTTTTCGTTGAAGATAATAGGTAAAAATTTAATATTTATTAACTTTTGAACTTTAAAGTGGAAATTCTAAAATATTCAAGATTTGAGAATTTAAAGAATAATCTTGAAAAAATTGGTTTGGACACGATCCATTGCGAAGTTTCTGAGATATGGCATGATTTTGATTAAGTATATCAAAATGTTAAAAAATTATTTCGTCGCTTCTATAGAACCTTTTAATGTGCGTGATCCAAGTCGCACTTGGCCGATTTACTTTGAAGTATTTTAAAAAATCAGAATAGATGGACTTACAGCTAGTAACAAATTTTCGGGTCAATATAATTAAATATAATATTATACTTATATTAATTAACATTACACAGAAATATAAATAACTAACAGAAATGTAAATAATACAACAATAAATCGATCGTGCTGTTTCAAAACCTGCTCATGACAAACTTTCAAATCATCTGACAAAGAAAAACTTCAAATTGCCATTTATAATTAAGCAATTAATTTATAAATTAGGTATAATAAATAAGTCAATCTATACAGATAAATAAAATTGAAGAGTGTTTGTAATGTCAAAATAATAATGTGAAAAACATCAGGGTGGATAATTCAGACCAGGGGATTCCGAAAATGCAATTTTTAGTATTTGTGTCTGTCTGTCTATCTATTCTTTCTGTCTGAATGTTCCAGCTAATCTCTGAAACGGCTATACCGATTTTATCGGGACCTTCGCTGGCAGGTAGCTGATGTTATAAGGAATAATTTAGGCTACTTCTTTTTAGGGTCCCGTGAAAAAATAAACTACGCAGTCGAAGTCGCGGGCACAGCTAGTTATAACTATAACTAGTACAGTGAAGGAAACTTAACTTATATAATATTCTACCTATAATCTCTTAAGGCTATAAGTAGAATACTGAGTCTAGGTCATCGAAGTCAATGGGTAAGGTTTCTAGAAGGCTGGCTACGTTACCTTACTAGATCACCATACTGATCTGTTGTCCAAGGTAGGAATCAGCCCTTTGATCTCCCGAAGAGTCAGTAAGTTGTTTTGAAATATCTTTGTAGAGGCTCATGGGCTCAAGACCCAACGGTCCAAGGGTTTCAACAGCCATCGGCACAAACATATAACTCTCACCGAGTGTGGCATATTTGCGTTATTTTAAACCACGATACAATAAATCCTCAAATTATTTTTATATAAAAAAGCGCGCGATAAGAAACCATATTTTATTTTTAAAATATGACAACCATAATTATAACAATTGTTTAAACAATTATGCTATTTGTCTCGTTTAAGTTATGACGTCATATGTTGCTATTCTCTTACAAAATCTGAGTAGTTTTGGCGTTTTGTAACTATGATATTAGACGGATCAACCAAATTGATTCAATTTGGATGAAAGGCCACGACGGTTTTTAGTGACATTGAATGATTCAAGTTTATGATATTAGGGATTACTTTGGTTGATTCATCCACAAAGAAGGACAGATTAAGTCATCTAATACCAGCTTTAGAAATCTAATAAAAGTCCTTACTCATATTGTTTTTGTTTATTTTGTTTATCAGTACAGATACCTAAATCAATATATAAGCTTATATTATACATAAGCTTTTTTAAAAAGGTTTTTAAATACAACCTTTTGATATCCTGGATATCATGTAGAAGCAGAGTGCTAGCCAAGACAAGTAAAACTAGCCCAAACACGACGGGCCTCCTTTAGTACAGGAGTTCCTATGGTCACCTTCCGACTCCATCATCCGATCAGCTCCAAGGTACCATATTATTGCATTGTCACGCGATATATATATGCGTGCAAAATTTCAGCTCTGTCGGAAACCGGGAAGTTGGTCAAATTTAACTTGCAAGGTTCCACCCGTACTTACATATATACATACATACGTAGGTACATCAATTGCAAGTTAAATAAACGCTTGTAATAGTGTAATTTATATACGAATGTGATTTCTATTTAATTTTACCTTCTCATTTGCGAGATTGCTACCATTTTAATACACGTGTTCATAATATATGCATTTGTTAATGTATTAATCCGATTGTTGAACACGTAAACAAGTAAACAGTTACGTATTATTTGTACATTAGTTCCGATTTCACACATAACAGCAACCAGCTAATGAAAGCCAATAAAATTAGTATAAATCTAACATTATTTTAACACTTTCACTAAACAGTGTCAAGTTCAATAGAATCCATTGATCTTTAATAAATTTACATCTGATTCAAGAACTTTGTTTGTTTTAACATAAACTAGTTAAATCTAGCGCAAGCACCGGTAAAAGTAGACTTTCAATAGCCTAGTATAACTTCTTTTACAAATAAATAGTTATGTCTGCCGAATTGTGTATCTAGGTAGTGTCGAGTATCTTTGAATATACTAATTTTAGAGTCTTCAAACAGAATCATCAACCAAATTGTATGTCTTTGACTGACGTTAAACGAGGGAGGTCTTGCTCGAAAAGGCATATCTCACTAAACAGTTGTTGATTTTAAATATGAATATAAAATTCCTGCCTAAAACAATCAAAGGCCTACATCAATTGTTTATTTTGAATCAATATTTTTGTTATCAAATTTAACTGCGCAGCGAATCATCACCAGTCAAGTTCCCGCAAAAATGTATAATAACAAAGATCCTCGTTTTTCTGTGAATGGGTTAAAACAGCACAGGCATTAATAATACTTTTGTTTTGTTTTTAGATTTGTCACCAGGGATGGCTAAGAATAGTCTTAAAATATACATCATATAGCCTTGTCAAATATTTTAACAATCGGCCAAATTGTACCTACCTAAAACTCTAACTGATTTTATACACTTCTCGTGCTAACCAAAAAATCGCTTTTCACTAAACAGTTAAAACTTTTTACGTAATAAATTATTACTGACCAGATTTCAACAAATTTTATATGTATATATTTTGAAAGAAAAATTAAAGCCAAACCTAAAATAGATTGGTAATATATTTGTAAACAAATCATTTTTAAGGAAATAAAATATCATTTAAAATTAAAATTGAGAAAATATTTTGTCCCTATTTTGATATTTTCAAAAGCTTTTGTCAAAAATCTGTCGCTATATATTTGGAAATAATGTACAAATATATCAACAACAAACACACATATTGCTTATTTCCAAGCTAACAAACTAAACTAGCCTTTGGGCCAATCCCAATTCTAAATAAAGGAAGCCAATCTATCAATTATCCTGTGGATGAACCCGGTATTTCTGCGTTTCAATACTAAGAACACGTAACAATTCTATGCCTCTGCCCCTTTTTTTAATATAACAATAATATTGTCATAGTCTCACCATATATCCCTCAAATGCATTTTGAACAACTCTCTGCTTCAACAATAAGCCCATAAGGTTTCCGTGTCACAGTCGTATATATTCTTATGCATATAAATGTGAGCATATTGGAAAAATATTAAAAAATAAAAACAAGTTATAAATGGATCAAGTATCACAACACCAATAGACCACAGAGGCCATCCAATGAAATAAAACCAAAATTATGCTAAAGTAAAAAACTGAGATTCATGTAAAAATATTAAACAGTTTCAATTTGAAGTAGTATTTAAATTATTGTTTACTTTTAGATTTCTAGGAAAATTATGCTCATTTCACTTTAATTTATTCAACCATTTGATTTTAATTATTCTAGTATAAAACGCAATTATCCCACGCAAATAAATCGTAAACAAATTATCCACTTTGTTTACATTTCGCTAGTCATAAGCAAATTAATAAAATATACACGCAATACTTACGGTTGCGGTGCGCCGGCGAACAGCAAACGTGCGATTGTCTTGCGGACGCCGCTGCACGGTGGTTATATGCGCACTCGCAACGCCAACCAACCGCCACCGCATAGGGTGTGCGTTTTATGTGACCAACATACATAATGATTTTCCTGCATTTTCACCATACAATAATAATCTGTTCCAAATCTTAGAATAGTTTAGTTTTTGTCCATGTAATAATGGTGAGATTCCTATAATTTTTAATGTAATACTAGGATATGCCCGCAACTTCGTCCACGCTAGACTTGAAATTTCCGGGATACAAAGTACCGGAGCATTAGAAAAGAATGTGAACTATCGTTTTAGTGAAAACTGTGTCGGAATAAATAATTTTTATGCACCCGAACAACTTCAAACCGCTCCCCGGAAAATTCCCCCGGCATTCGAAAATCGAATCGAAAATTTGCTATCGATCAATGAAAAAAACGCATTGTTATTCGATTTTTTTTTCAATCTGGCCATTTTAAATAATTCCCGGGATAAATAGTATCACAGATTTTAAGTCTGGGAGTTTTCTATCGATCAGCGAAAACTACATCGATATTGACCCTGTAGTTTTTACAGGAAACAAACACAAAAATTTAAGAAACAAAAGACTACACTTTTACCATTTTTATAATGTTATAGATAGATAGATATAAGTTAGTAAAATAAAATCAGAACAGTTTTCAGCAAGCTGAAATACCCTTTTTTAAGAAGAACTTAGTATTAAGTATGTAATTATATATACCTAATATTAAGTAGTATAATTTGATATCCATATTTGCTATACTTATGTATATAAATATTAAATGTGCTACAGCAATTTTGTACTAAAATAATGCCTTAGTATTTATTAATCTGTAGCCCCCCACCGCAACCAGTTCCTAATAAAAGTTGGTAGCATACACACGTTTGTTTTACGCGAAACCATAGTTATCCGATCGAAGAAATTAAAGTGCACCCTAACAGCCAGTGCAAGATGTAAAAGCAATTTTATTTCAATATTTGTGCATTGGTTTTTCTCCTTCTTCACGGTCAGATGAATGGACCAATTTTAATAAAGCTAGGTGCTTACTACTTTCTATACAGACGGTATGGCACTTGACATTCCGATTGTTGCAGGTCCTCTCGGAGCACGAATGCTTCGGGAGTTACCTGTGTCGGTCAGACCGTGAACAATGGTCAGGGTGCCACCATTGCCAGACGGATAACGAGGACTCGACGCTACACATCCTCCAAGTGAGTCCTGCTTAGGCAGAGCAGCATTATGAACTTGTCGCCATCACCAGACTAGACCTCTCGCTCCCGGCCTTGGTTTAGGCCATGGTCTGGAGCAAACCCGAAAGGAACGCCGTCTCCTCCTTTTGCGAGTGCGTAATGTTCACCAAGTAGGAAGCAGAGTAAGAGCGTGAACGTAAGAGCTTGCTCCGCTCACGAAAAAGGAGGACGCGCCGACGCCGGAGGGCGGACGTCGACCTTCGGCCGCCGTGAGCTTCCCTAGGGAATACTTGCCATGCGCCAATAATGTCGTTGAGAGGAGATAGCGTCGTGTTTGGTGCGCGCTCATCTCTCCTCCCGTAGGGCGAGAATAGAGAATAACGATGTTGACGGTCGTGCTTCCCCCGGCAAGGGTTGTGGCCTTGAGACTCCGCATGCCAGGGCACGCGAAGTTGGTCGAGCTTTCGCTTTCCCGTAGCCCTGGCATAAGGCGAAGGAAGGAACACCAAGGGGTTTTAGTGAGTATCCTTAACTCTGATGAGAATGGCATTTCTTGCTTGCGGTGCTAGTGCCATCCCAACGTGGGGAATCCCACACTCCCCACTATGTTTACCCCACGATGGGTACTACACAAACGGATATGCCGTCGTTAAAAAAATGTAGTAGCTTTCTGACTGAGATACTGTTTATCCCGAAAAATGTAAGAACTTTCTTGAGATACCTACGGAGTGGAAGTTTATAAACCACTTGATATATTTTATTTTTGATATAATATTCGGGAAACATGCATCACAAACCAGTATTTATCACCTGATGTGCATACTGGTAAAATTACTGTCTGCTGACGGTGAAGGAAAACATCGTGGGGATATCTGTACATCAAATTTACTAATTAATGTGTTTTTCCGTGTTTTTTGGACTAACGTTGTTATTTTAAATAAATTGTAATACCTATACCTAATAAACTTCAGATACACTTATGTTTCATAGAGATAACAAATGTTATATGATAATAATAATCAACATTTCAATCAATTATACTTAACAACTAGGCTCTAACAATCTTTTTTTTTCTTTAAGTAAAGTTCAAAGCTATCAATGAAATTGACACAGGTAAAAGTTAAAAGTAAACTATTTTTTAACTAAAATTGTAATTTTTTTTTTTTAAATACTATCCTTTAACATGATAACTAAATGGAGAAGTAATTATTGTACATCTAATAGAAGGTAGGTACACTTTCCCCTTGATGTCGTTTTGCTAAATTAATTTGTAATTTGAATATTTCAAGGTGAATAGATCCATGCTGAGTAATAAAAACCTTCAGAAGAAGCAGCCTGTATTATAATTATTCAGAAGAAGATTCGCAAACAACTACAATCCCCAAAAGTGCAATGTATCAAACAATGAGATCAATGGTGGGTGCTTGGGTCGACCAACGGTTCGGAAACCAGTATACGCGGGGAAAGGCTCAAATGTCCGCCTTATTACTTTTAATTTATGCCAATGACAAAAATGTCCCGTTCAGTAAGCACTTTACTCCCGAATTTATTCGTACCCCGAAGTTTTCATTTTGCATCGAATAATGCGGTGAAGTGGAACTAATAACCGGGGCCATTTACAAAACAAGATTTCATCTTGATAAACACAACTTTCGTTCGATTTGTTTTTGCTTTTATAAATTTAACAGACAAATACATAATAATATATAAAAGAAAGAAATAATTTATTTGCAAGGAAAGCCACAATACAAGGATGTAGAAATAATTTATACATACATTACTATGGTTAAATTCAATATGTTGTACACCGCATTTCCTACAAATGAGGTCGGCAACCCAGCTTAGAGCTGTGTTGGAGTTTCCTCCAGCACAGCGCTGATTTTTAGTGCCGACTCCGCTTCATTAATAAATATGTAATATAAAATAGATATGACAAACAGTTACAAGGTTAAAACGAAAAGATTTGAAAACGCACTTCGAGCACACAGAAAATAAAAAGAAAGAATCATTATCGTATATAATAAAAGAAGAGAAAATATAAAAGTAAAGAGAACTATAATAACTACAATACCAGTACAGTAATCAATGATCTTATTAATATTAAGTGAATAAAATGAAATTAAAAAATAATCAATTTAATAGAAAAAGCCTTCAAATCCCTGGGTTTGAGTTTGAGTTGCACGTCATTCAGGTGAGTTTTAAATAAAAGTATACACATTTTTTATAAGGAAGTCAAGAAGTATCAGATATGAAACCTTAGGAAGGGGTTACATATTTGTGCCGTTTGGAGTTGAAACATTAGGTTCGTGGGGTCCATCGGCAAAGAGTTTCTTCAAAGAGATTTGCAAGAAACTCTTTGATGCCACCCGTGATCTGGGCTGGCACATATTTCGCCCAACAAATAAGCATCGCCATACATCGTGGCAATACAGCCAGCCTTCTGGGCACGCTCCCATCTGGCAGCGATTTGTTACACAGTCTATAATAGCTTTAGTACAAGCTATTATAGACTGTGTAACAAATCGCTTAATTTATTTTTAGGAAACCAAGACACAATATCTAAAAATGTTAAACATATCTAGGGTCCTCTTTTTGTGATTGTAATAAATATCTTTTAAAATGAAATTTGAACGTGAAAATTGATTTCAGGTCTTTTAGGGGTGGAAGAATATCGTTCCAGCATTTCATGGCATCATGTTTGAAGCAACCTCTAATAGCAGCTGTTCTATGCTTCGCTGTTATTAGCGGCCCGGTAACAGATCGAATAGCGTATTCTAGCTTACTTTGCCTGAAATCAATTTTATTGCATTGTATATTTCGAAGTAAACAAATTACCTATATATTTCTATGGATGATATACAAAGGACTACTCCGGGATTAATCGAAGTCTAGTCTTAGGGTTTAGACCAGAGTAAATAATGAAATTTCTTTGTAACAGTTCTATCAGGCTCGGAACTCAGGACCTCTGGATCTAGTGAACCCAGTATCGAAAAATCGTAATCATTTTAGCGAATTGTTACGAACCTACACTAAAAAGGTTTGTAGAGCTGAACAATGTCCGCCGTATTCGTTACTTAAGTACAGAATCCTAAAAAGTATTTAATTGAAGATAATCCATAGCTCAAAAACTTATGGTTTAATTGTCCAAACCAATTTTCTTTGAATGGCATTTTAAGCTCTACCGCCTTGTATTTTTCGTAATTCTCTACCACATAATTCTAAAATTAGATAAACAATTAATTAAGTAATATCATTATAATTTTTTTAAGCCTGGCTTATAATACCCCAAATGCCGATGTACCATACCCTATGTTTAGTTTTTTACGGTTTCCCTACATCATTTCGTAACAGCATAGAGGATATACGTAGCTGCCAAATTTCATCCACATAAACCCAGCTGTAGGTTGTGAGAAAAATGATTGTAACACACAAAGCCGTGACGATTATATAACTGTCCGTACACACTTATTGTATGCCGGGCCCGACAAAGAATCGGTTGCTTTAGTGGCAGAACATTTTATATAAAGCTGTTCACACTTACGCGGCACCTTCTTTATCGGTGCTGACAAAAAACGTTGGGTGTTTTGCCAGTTATCTACGTCCGTAAAAAAATCGTGCCGGATCTCACTCGCCTATAAGTAAGTATGACGCTGTTTACACATATCGGATGTCGGGCCCAGTAACACTCTTCCCGCTCCCCCTTCTTCGTCCCATCGCCAGCTACTCTCTGCCGCAGGTCCCGCACACACATATTGCGGCTCCAATTTCGGTCGGGTCCGACAACCGACAAGTGTGAATAGAGGCGCCGACACGATTAAAATACGGCGCCCGGCACTCGACAAGTGGGAACAGGCTGTTAAGGTTCTGTTTTTGCAACTCCAAAAAATACAAGACACAAAAATAACTTTAACAATATACATTTACGTAGTTATAATGTTGTCTAACTTTCGCGGAAATCTAAGAAAATAAATGTAGTTTAAAACAGTTATTTATACATATATTAAAGCATTGGAAGTAACCCTAGAACCCATATATTCAGAATTCTCCTCACTGATAATTAATAAGTTAAACAGCATACTTGGCAATGCTACCTTAACACTAAAAGCTATCTCTAACTTTCCCACTTAGTTAATAATAACAGGATTACCAACTTGTATTTACAAAGTGGTTTCGAAGTGAAAATATTTAAATCGCCTTATCTATTTTGCTACTTCGTAGGAACAAACTATGGAATGGTATTTTTTCTTAATCTCGGCACAATAGTAGTAACAGCAAATTTCTAATAAATCTATAAAATATTTAGTTAATAACAATACAGGATATATATAGACTGTATTGGTAGAGTACTAACATTTGGAAGAGTAGAGTAGCTTTAGTAATAAGTAAACTAGATTAAAAAAAATAGTGCAACAAAACATTAGTGCTTACTTAAATATAAATTATATAAAGAAAGAAAGTAGGTAAGAGATTCAAAGTTACTATTAGGTATTAAGAAGATATTAAATCGATAAATGTATAAGATAGATGTAATAGAATAAAGAAATAGAGTCAAGAAAATAAAAACAATAAAACTATCATACATTCCCTTTATATTGTTGCAAGCCGATATTTATACTTTGCAGGTGTCTTATTACCCCTTTGAATATGAGGGATATATTTGTTCACGCCACCGTAAGACGTCATAAAACTTTCTTTCCTCTGTTGGTATGTCATGCGAATTCTTGGAAGCCATTAGTTGACCATTTAACGATTTCAAGAACCAGTGGGTGGTATGTTGCTAGGAAGCCATATTTAATTTACAAATTGATGAGTCTCGGTCAGTCGAGAAATGCGCCAGCCATGTTCTGATTGCGAACGAGGCATTACCTAGTGTACTTTATAATGACAAACTTTGCGCGATTTATGTGATAACGATTTTCTGCCCCACGGTTTGGTTTTGTCATATTCAGCTATAATTGTAAGAACTGTGTATTACGTGTGTGTACTTTCTAATACTTTTGATAATTTCAAGCGCATTTTCGAATTTACATCCTACAAATCCCCTACAAATTCGTAACAATATTATTAGATTATTAGAGAACGGCAGGCAGCACATCAGTAGGACTTTGGCTGTTACAAATGTTCATAGGTGATGGTAACCGCTTTTTATCAGGTGGGCCGTCTGCCTGTCTGCTGATCTTTTCAATAAGCAAACACTAATAGATAGGTTAAGTTAAGGAGAAACAAAAAAAAAACAAAATACCTCTATTAGAATTATTTCAATCATCAGAAACCAGTTTCTGTTAAAAATAGAGTAGAGTACTAAGCACCTTGAGCATGCTACTATCAAATTTGCTTTCCAATCCGATTTCTTGTCTATATTCTCTTTTATTTATTTTATGGTTTATGAAAAACTTCTGTCACCTGTCATTAAATATAATAAAGCTCTTGTTACATTTTTCTACAAAATGACTCACATAATTCTCTTTCTTCTATTTTGTTTTTTTTTTTGGAGCGCAACTACTAGATGAGTAGCACTTCTTACAAAAATATTTTTCAACGAGTAAGAATTGCATTAATGCGAATTGCTCAGTAGAAAAAGAATTCTATAAAGCTCGTAAGCACTGAATGAGAATGAGTAGTTATTGTTACACATGATATTATTTCACTTGTGGCTTCATGGAAGTTTAATTTTAAGGTATTTCTTAAAAAAATATCGCTCAAAAATTTTAAAGAATTATGCTTGATTAAGGTAACAATTATTAAGGCTTTCACAATTTCTGTAAATAATAATTTATATTATATCCATACTAATATTTAAATGCAAAAATTAGTTCGCCCTTAAATCGTTTTGGGATATGTACAAAGTTTGATAACTTTTATAACAAGATTCTTGATAAAGCAATATTTCTCATGAGATATCAAAAATCTTACAGCGTGTGTTATTCTATACATATTGAAAGGTCCCGCAGAGCGGAAAAAGTTCACTATTTTAGTTATTTGCCAACGGAACCCCATAAAAATTAAAAGAAAAACCTCATACCACAAGACATATTGAACGAAACTTCTTTAAGTTAATTTTTGTTAAAATTAAGTCAAGTAATTTTGTCAGAAATCTGAAATTTTTTTATAAAAAAATCACAGCGAGAGATGGTTATAATGTTAAAACCGGTCTAACAAAGCTCCTCACGCCCACGTATTCTCATATTTTCATCCCTGTTACATGAACAGAAACCGTACTTATTTTTTTTACGGTTTCACTGCGTCATTGTAAATCGGCATAAATAACACCAAATTTTGTACATATTTATAGACTCAGTAATTTTTCGGTAAAATAGCTGTGACATACGCATACATCATAGACAGGAGTAAACTGTCAATTTAATTGCTAGTTTAGTTAGTTAGTTTAGTAGTAGAAGATTGCTAATTTCACCAAAACTGTTACAAAATCGAAAATAAAGACATTATGATTTTTGAAAATGAAACTTCTGTAGAGTTGTTGTGATTTGAAACTTGGCGACAAAAGCGACACTACAACTACCACTAACAACACTAACAGATAAACACATAAAATTCAACCTTATCTTATTCGAAATACAATACATTTTTCTTTGCCCGTTAGTATTATTTTTCACTTTAAATATAACTTAAAAGATTTCAAATGAATTTTAGCTCTAGCTTATGCAGATATTTTTTTATACGTAGGTCAACAGATACGTAGATACACATACGTACGAAACAATGCATTGAATGTTGAAATTTATGCTAGTGATTTAAGGTGTAATTTAGATTATTACGAATAAGGGTCAAAATACCTAAGAATAAATACGTCTATAATAGAATAGAAATGCGAAAATATGTGTGTGCAGTTCACACTTGTCTACTGAGCGTTGTAGATATATGTTGTAGATGTTCGCCTGTATATTTTCTAAGTTCCACTTCTACTGCGTGTGAACTGCACACAGTAGAAGTGTGCATTATTGCGAAGCTAACAAACAGGCAGATGACCCATCTAAATGAAATGGTTACCATCGCCTACAAAGTTATCTAATTTCCGAAACTTGCTGTAATCATATTAAGGCAGTAAATATTTTAAAGAACCATTTATAATATTTTACCGCAGAGAAACCGACTCCTGCGGCCCGTAACATTAGGATATGAAATATTATAATTACTTTCACGATTCCACCCCAATTTTGGGTAATGAATGCCTATTTGATAAACGACTCCGTACTAAGCAGTTACCTGTTACATGTTAAAGGGTCGAAATCCATTACCTTTGAACATAGATTCCCAAACCACACAGAACCGGTTCCCAGGGGGCACTGACACCGTCCATTGGGGGAATATCGAATCCAGAGGTCAAGTCATAGCGAACAAATAAACCTATACAGAAAAATAAAGTTGAAGTTTTTGTATGTGAATTAGAAAATAAATGAAATGAGCCATTTATACGATACATAACCATAAATGATCGTTTCTAGGAATGTTGTTTGTGTCGGTTTGAAATATTGTTTTGCAAAGGCGTAGAAACAAAACAACAGACTTAGAGAAAAAACTTAATTACTTACCGAGTTTGAATTAAAATTTATCTTTGGGTTGACTTCAAATTTTAGTTACTAAATATATGAACACTTTTACATACATACATATTGTCACACCTGTTTCCCATTGGGGTAGACAGAGACGATGGATCTCCACTTGCTACAATCCTGACAAACACATTTCGCTTCATCAACTTTCATTAATCTCTTCATACATATACGCTTCTTTAAACTACTTTTTATCTGATCTTTCTTCAAAATATCTTCAATTTGATCATGGTGAGTACATCTCGGTCTACCGGCACCGATTTTACCAGTCACATTGCTATCTTATACTTTTTTTGTGATTCTGCTTTCATTCATTCTCTCTACATGGCCAAACCATCTTAACATTCCTTTTTCAACTCTTGTCACTACATCTGCTTTCAATCCACAACGCTCCCTTATCACACTGTTTCTTATCATATCACTTACATTAACCTTATATATACTTCTCAAAGCTCTCATTTCAACTGCATTTATCCTACTTTCATGCTTTTTCTGCCATACCCAACTTTTACTGCCATACATTAGCGTTGGTATTAATACCCCTTGATAGACAGCCAGACGTGCCTTTGCAGATACTTTCCGGCTGTTCATAAAATAGTTCAGCGCTCCATTCACCTTATTACATTCCATTACTCTCCTTTCAATATCTCTGGTAAGCATGCACCCTACGGAAACAAACTCTTCAACTTGCTCTAATCTTTTATTTCCTATTTGTACGTTACACATTGTCATCCTATCATCTCTTTTATACACCATAACTTTCGTCTTCTCTACATTAATTTTCATACCCTTATCTTTGAAAAATTCGTCCATAATCGTTAGCATCTCCCGTGTAACTCTTTTTCTGACGATGCAAGTATAACCTAATCATCAGCGGAGAGTAGACATTTGATGAGTAACCCATTCATTCTTACAGCACTTTCACTTTCTTTCAAACCATCCAAGCAACTGTTCATAAAAAGGTTGGATAGCCACGGCGATGCTACGCAACCCTGTCTAACACCTTTTTTGATATTAAACGATTCGGAGTAGACCCCGTTGATCCTAACACAAGCACTGGAATCGTCATAGAGGTACTTTAGTGATTGTATCAGGTTATCTGTTACCCCACACTTAGATAACACTGACCACAGTTCAGTTCTTATCATTCTGTCGTAGGCTTTCTCCAGATCTATGAATGCACAATAGACATTTTAGCCCTTGGCCAAAAACTTTTCAATTATGCACCGTAAGGTGAAGACTTGATCTGTACTTCCCATTCCCTTGCAAAAACCCGCTTGTACATCCCATACTGTCTCATCTGTCATTCCGAAAACCCGTTCAATCAATACTTTAACATACAATTTTCCGACAACGCTGAGAAGGCTAATGCCCCTATAATTTTTGCAGTCCTGTTGAACTGATGAGCACTTTTATATTATATTTATAATTTTAATATATATATATATATATATATATATATATATATATATATATATATATATATATATATATATATATATATATATAAGTATATATAAGGTTACTTTTTAATATAAATACACCATATTGAAAACGCCTTGGTATTTCATGAATAAGTAGTTTATTTAGAGTATCCCTAAACAGATTGTCCCCTAAATTGTGTGCATATCGAATATTCACCCGATATTTGAACAAGGTATGCGGGTATGCGACCCTGGATCATAGACGGTTCCTGTAAGCTATCTTATACACGCCAAGTCGCGAAAAAAGGTTCGTATAGAATTAACTATAGAAGACATTGTTATTGTTCTTCTATTCTAAAAGGAGCGATAGCTCAATAAAGTTTGGAAACCATTGCCTTGGAACGACCGCTCTAAAAACTTGAGCGTTTGGTTATTTATTCTTCAACATACTAATTTAGCGTTTACTTTTCGACAGCTCAGTACGAAGTCTTCTTACCTGCAAACCTTTTAAGGCTAATTATTTTAGAACATTCCTACTATTTATCATCATCGAGATAGTAAGTTGTTAAGGCACTCGCTTTATGATCGAATTCTGACAGGAAAGTATGCACTAACTTTTCAGGGGAAAAATATTCATCTCGGTACCAAATTATATTTGTCCAATTTGTCCTTTTGCGAGTCCTCGAATAGACAAACAGACTGATATCGAAAGAAGCTAGAAATATATTACTAAACTAGAATATCCCGGAAAACAATACCATTTTTCGAGTTAAAGTAATCGTTTCCAATAATTTACTTCCAAAAAGGTAAGGAAGGGCCAAACATCAAAATATCGAAATAAACTCACTATTATATTTATCTGTTTTTATTTAAAAATCAATATTAATAATAGTAATTATTGCTAAATACAACAAATAATTTAATACAATAAAAGAAAACGTAGCTTTTTTATGTTGTATTCTACCCATAGTCCCTCAAAACTATAAGTAGAATACCTACTGAGCCTAGATCACCGTTTTCTATGAGTAAAGTGCCCAGAAGGCTGGCTACGTTTCCTATCTGGATCGCCATACTGATCCGTTGCCCGAAGTAGGCACCAATCTCCTGATTACCTGAAGAGACAATGAGTCATTTTGATAAATTTTGATAGAGGCTCATGGCCTCGGGACCCCACGGTCCAAACGTCTCAACAGCAAACGGCACAAACATGTAACTCTCACTGAGGGTTGCATATTTTCGGCGCTTGAGTGATTCAGCTGTTTCCGCCATCGAACTGACTGATCTAGACGTGTGTGGTAAATGGGATGCGGTCAACATGTCTATGCAGATCGCATCCCACACCAAAGGCTTGCCACACTGCCAGGGAATTAGAGTAATTCCTTCAGGATGCATACCATTGTCACGTGCAATATCGTTCGGCTCCAATAAAGCCGGCCGGCACACTAGCGGTGGCAAACGCCCTCCGTAAAACATCATTCAAGGCGGCGTGGCGTGACCATCTGCCGGCACTGCGGCGGCAAGAAAGACCGTCATATCCTAAGTTGATTACGTCTGTTCCACAGACAAGTGTGTGGTGACAAAATGCAAGAACTCAAGTGCAGGTTTATAGGTAAAGAAAAGGAAGTATTATCCATATTCATGTTATATTTGTATTTTAGTCTGAATGAATATGAAAAGTTTTAAAATTCCACAAAGATTACTCAGTAAATATTTTAAAAAACAAAAACGTCGTACAACAAGCAAACATACCAAAACTTTCATGACAATTTGAAAACTCTTTGTGTATAAATAATCCTTTGTCCAACATTCAAAGAGTAGGTACCTACTTACATGACATATCAAATTTACACGATTTATGTTTAATGCAGGGCATTGATATTCCAAACAGTACCAGCAAGTGCAAGCCCTGAAATCCGTCAAGTGCGAGTCAAACCACACACAATGAAAAGTTCCTTAGAGAAGCCGATCGAACGTGCAATGTTTGTATAATTTGTCTTTTTTCTTTCAGATTATCCCAATTATTTGGAGTTGGCATAATATGTTTTTTCTTTCAGCAAAGGACCGCTGTATACGGGGCTAACAGTGGACCTTTATCTCTGCTGTACGTAGTGTGTAGTAGTGTATCTTCGTCGGGGTACTGGTAGGTTTTAATGGGTAGTTCGTCGGCTCTCTCTTCGGAGTTGATGTACCGATATCACAGGAGAGTTCACACGCACTCGTGCACTATGCGCTGCATTTGGTCTCCCTCCGTATCCATCGTCCGAGTGTGTGACGCTAGAAAAGACGTTTCCCCCTGTGCTAAAACCAAAACATATCTTTCCATATTCCTCCATTCTGCCATACGTCATCTGTCACACCATAAATCATCACGTCATCCTTCACGCAATCCATCCATCTTTTTTCGTGTACCTTTACAATCGGCAAGACCCTAATAGGGAATATTAAATCACTATTTTTTTGTAATAACTAACACAGATTTTAAAGCTCTAGTAACCATAATTAAAACTACATTTTAACGGGGTTTAGCGCGGCATTGTACCTATTTAATTTTTATTTCGACGTTTCAGCCACTTTTCATCAGTATCCGTAATCAAAGAAAACAACGATGTCAAGTAAGTACCAAAGAAATAAAAATCAAATAAAAACCGTTAAAACATAGTTTTGATTATGTATAGTAATCGCCAAAACTTAAGAGATAACTCTACTAACCTTATTTGGATCTAAGTTGTCTGTATATTTAAATAAAGAATATGTAAATAGACTTATTTAAGAAAACTATTTAACAGATTTTGTTCCAAGTTATTTTTATTAAAAGGACATAATTAAGTTCTATCCAATCCAATTATTTCACAATTTTTCACTTCAAAGAAACATATAATATTATTAGACATTAAATTTTTGATTGATTTACACTTTAAAATGTGTTTTAAATAATAAAACTTGAAAAAGCGGAAGTTTTACTTGACGATTGTAGTTTCTGGTATTCTTCTTATATGGTAGATATTAATTAGTACCGAAACAATTGCTTAAGGATTATTTACCATTAAGAATGTATATACGTACTCATGTCAATTATGGTCCATTGTCTATGGCCGCTAGGTGTATAGCTAGTGAACAAGTTCAGTTGAAACTCAAAAATAAAATATCAGACAACTTCACATAACCGCCTGACCCTAATCTTCGATAAATCTCATGCTCTATTAATCCAGATTATTGACATTTAAGAAGAATGGTCTCGAGCGCATCTCACCTAATCTAGTTTGTCACGCATAACGGAAGGAAGACTGCGTGGCATTGAACCGAAGCCACGTACCGGTGCGCACACGGATTGAATGGCAATAACTAATAAACATTATTACAATACAAAAGGATTTAACTTTGAAGTTTCCGTATATCATCAGCCCATAAACGTGTCACAGGCCTGCCTATTGTTTAGGGAAACTGACAGTACATTCGTCACGCTGTTTCAAAACAGATTGGCTAGTTTCATAGTGAGGTATGTCCTACAGCTGAGCTCTTACCTTCCTATCGATCAGGGAAAAGGATGCCATATTCGCTATGCTTGTCTAAGGTAGATTGGGTATCACCATGATATTTCGATGTGTATTGTAAAATGTGCTCATCAAGTCGATAAAAATGCCATGTTTCGCGGCCAGGAATAGAACCCACGTCATTGGAGTGAGACGGGAGTACATTAGCCACTTAATTAATACAACTTTAATGATGTTTCTGTGTATTTAGTTAGGTAAATAAATACTAGTAGGTGCAATAACACTTGGTGCATACCATTTGCTAAAAATACCTCACTACAAACAAGTCCTATGCAGTTCTCCAAGAACACAGCTACAAACAGAATAATGATACATAGTGGATTTCATCTTGAGAAAAGAATATTATTCTATAGGGTATATATTTTCTGTTATTATGCCGAGCCTTTACCGCCATTTTAGCCTAAGAGACATTCGGACCTTAGTATATTTTTTGTTGGTAAAGGTACTTTATACTATTATTTTGATTTAAGACTTTCAGCTTTTGATTCAGTAGGATCTAATCTAACTAAAACTGAAAGTTTTAAAACAAAATAATAGTTTCAAATACCTTTTGTAACAAAAAATGTACTTAGGTCCAATTGTCGCTTACGATAAAATGGAAAAATAAAACAAAACAACTCTAGGATATTCTTTATTTATAGATGCGAACGACGTACAGGCTATAGTTACAAGGTTCGATATAGGTACATAATATAAGATAGAACTAATAATATAAAAATAATATGCACAATTCCCTGTAGGTATTTACACAACAACTCAGTTAAGGCAAAGTCAATAAAGACTTGAAAACCAGGCACAGATCGTTTTTAAGTCGAAAACATTAAACAAAAAATCACGGTCTGCTTTGATTTTTATTAATCATTTAAAGTAACGTAACGCAAACAATCCATTAATATTGCAGTTTTATAATTATTGCACGACATATTATATAGAATAACCATGTTAAATATGGGTAGAGTATGTTAAATGTGAGGTGAGCGAAAGTTTATCTTAAAAATGGACAAAAATAATCTATGCGTGTTTTTCATTTTAGTTTTGTTGTAAATGGTATTATTTGAACAAGTATCAGGTATGATCTTATTTCAATTTAAATACGATTATACCTTAGTCCGCGCCATACTTTATTCTTCACCGCTTTTGTAACCAAAAGCGTGTACAAGCCAAGTGGGCTCAGTCTGTACACTCTAAAAAAAAAACTATGCCATTACGAATCAAGATCTATTTCACTGACAGATATTCAAATATCTGTAGTATCTAAAATTGACATTAAATCTATCTCGATCAAATCAAGATTTGTTTCAATATTGAGCCAAAATGGTTGATGACTGGAAATCAATAGTTTTACAAAAACCGTCCAAGTTACGATGCCAATTTTAGTTAAACTCGGGGCCCAGGTTATATCAAAATGGACCATGGGTATAACCCATTAATACCAAAATGAACCAACCCACATATTATTATGAATGTTGTTGTGGACATCAAACTAGCCAGAATGTGATGATACATTACTTAACAAAATAGCCCAAAATCTATTCATAACTGATATTAAAAAAATACGTATGAACCAAACGGTACATTATGGAATAATATCTAATTTAGATTTAATAAATTTTTCCTGAGTTTAGTCAAAACGTACGAAGTGTAATTTATATTCAACTATCACTAGTTGCCAGCCTTCTGGGCAACTTAGAAAGATAGAAGCTAGTGACCTAGGCTCAGTATGTTGTTCAGTATTTAATATGACACCGTAATCTTAAGGTATAAAGTAGGTATTGGATAGTTTTAAGATAAAGACAGTTTGTCATACTTCTTTCCCATTGCGGTCGGCAGAGACGATGGATCTCCACTGATGTTGCTACGATCCTGACAAACACTTTTTACTTCGTCCTATCTCTTCATACGTATACACCTTTATTTGTAGTACGTTTTACTTGACCTTTCCCTAGAATTTCTCAAGAGAATATAGTTACAATAATTAGATAGGTTTAGATTAAGGTTAAGTTTTATTTAGGAAAGGTTAAGTTCAATTTAGCTAGTTGGGTCATTATTAATTACAAATAAAACTTTATACGTTATTTTCTCTAAAACAATTCAATGTAGTTGGTAGATTTTGGTATAACTGAGGCCAAGTATAAGTGATTATAAAGATTGACGCGGAATAAAAGTCGCTACAGCTAGGTCCACTCTTATATAATCTGGATGCTCAGATTATAGTTCAGAGACATCTCTGAATAAAACATATGGCACAACAATTTCGATAAAAATAAAATAAAACGACATATTGTTTTTAAACATCGCGTTTTATATTTTAAAATTATTTGTATTGTGTTATCAATAAAAACAAGGAAAATTGTAGAAACATGGTCATTTTGTTAGGAATTCCTAATAAATTTATCACCTCGATAAAAATGAAGATATTTTATATGTCGTTTTGAACATAAATGTTTATAAAGCTAAATAATAACACTTAGTCCTATAAAACTAAAAAAAATTGGGACAGAAATTGGCACTAAAATTTTAAAATAAATATTTGTTTACAATATTTATGCTCCGCATTTGCGCGAAAAACGAGAGCGTAGAACTAATTCTTGCGTCCTTTTCTTACATTCTCGCAAGGTAAATGTGGAACAACTTTTAAGAACAAGATTTTAACAAACATACAGCTGAGTCAAAATTAAGTATTCGCTTATATTTTGTGCAATTTATGATCAACAAAGAAACGATTGTCTCGGACGTCGCACAAGGATTGAAGAACCGGAAAAGATAAAGCCCGCGCCATAAATAATTGATGCTCTAGATTTTCTATAAACGGCTGAACATACATACATACATACATACATACATAACTTCACGCCAGTTCCCTTGCGGGGTAGGCACGAACAACAGAGCGCCATTTAGGCCCATTCTTACACACCTCACTTGCTTCTTTGACATTCATAACTCTTGTCATGCACACTCGTCTATTCTTAAGGCTCCTGACATCACCCTCCGCTAGTATACGATCAATTTGATCATGGAACAACAACAGTTGTTGCCTGAACAACAACTGTCATTATACATAAGACAGGACTGGGCCTATATACAAATGTACCACTACTACCACCACTTGTTTAGAGATCCCGCTATAACAACCTTGAGTTGTGGTCAGGTCATTAGTCTCCCTTTAGAGAACGGCAGCACATTTGTAGTACCACTGGTGTTACGAATCTCCACAGGCGATAGTAATCGCTTTCTATTAGGTGGACCGTCTGCCTATCTGCTGAACTCATGCAGTAATAAAAAATGTCGGATTTTCGCCGAAGGCCAAAAATGTTTATAATAATATGTATGGATTCCTTTGATGTTATCGCATTTCTAACGAACCTTCGTTGGCCCAATGTGTACCCGGCATTACAGAGCCGTTCGTTTCTAACCTAGAGCGATCATAAAGTTTATTGCGGACTATATCAGGCAGTAATTTTTTCAGATGCTTCGCATAATTCAAACTGCGATTTACAGGTTTTAAACAGGTTATTAAACTTTTTAATTAAGCTCAGCTTAGGTATAGAGTATAAACAAAATTTAACGATTTCAATTAACAAGAACTCACACGTTTGAGTAAATTTGGGATCACAGTGGTGTTAGAATGTCAAACTTAAAATAAATCTTAAGATGCTCGCTAAAACCGTAGAGGGAGTATCATGTAGAAATGCCCTAGGTAAAAAACATTACTGCGAAAGTGAGATGCTTTATGATCAGATTGAAAGAAACGAATTATTATTCTGCATATGGTATTTAGGTCCTGTGACACCTCGGCACTGCGGCAGATTACATCGTCAATTCTGGAAATTGATGGTAGTATATTAAATTATAAGGTTTGTATTCTTATTTTTTTGTTAGGAGCAAATTGCTACTGTATTAATTTCTCCCTCTGCGTCTAAAACAGAGTTAAGTAAATTTTAAATAAAGTCAAGTTCTTAAGTTCTGACAAAATATAATCAAAAAGATAAAACTGTAACAGCTTTATCCGTGCAGGAACGGAGAAAGAATACAATTTCCTGCGGCCGGGCGGCCTGTCGTAAGAGGCGACTTAACAACCCACAGCCAGGTGGTAGGGTATTTGCCCGACTGGATGGTGACCACCCCTGGTCTAGAGTATGCCGCCATAACAACCTTGTGTTGTGTTCCGGCATTAGTAACCAGGTTCCAGTATGCCCT
Source organism: Dendrolimus kikuchii (assembly GCA_019925095.2). Classification (NCBI taxonomy): domain Eukaryota; kingdom Metazoa; phylum Arthropoda; class Insecta; order Lepidoptera; family Lasiocampidae; genus Dendrolimus; species Dendrolimus kikuchii. Next base: position 9,696,923 of record CM034408.1, read on the forward strand.
TAAGAGAGCAGCAGCGCATTTGTAGCACCTTTGATGTTGCAAATGTCCATAGACGATGGTAACCGCTTTCCATCAAGCGGGCCGTCTGCCTGTTTGCTGAAATCCTGCAATAAAAAAATAAAAAAAAAAACTATTAAACAGGTATTATGTGTTTAAAATGGTAATATATTTTTTCGAAAGGATTATAAAAAGATTCTTTCATAGGATGAATTTACATTTTAAAGCTTTGCATAGGCATAATACACAGGTATACAAATTTTATTCTACAATTATATTTTCTAATAGACTATGTACTAGTGCAAATTGGGGTATATTTTAAAATTGAGATAGTTAAAGATAAGTAGATATAGTATATTTCTAAATTTCCTTAATCGAATAAAAGTTGCCAATTCGTTGCCTAAAGAGGCACTAATTACACGAAGCTTGATATAAACAGTCAAATGATTACAATGTAAGTTATATAATTGTACTATAATAAATACTTTATTACATTCATAAGATTGTTCATGTATAAAACTAATTGACTGCGTAGTCGCACTGATAACTTAAGGATAAGCGGCCAGTTAAATTTCATACTAAAAGGCGTCGACTTAAATATTAAAACAATGAGCATTTTTTCAAAACAATTTTGATCCATTGTATTATTATGAAAAAAAAAACACTAAGGAAAGTAACTCTGAGAAAACCGTCAAATTTTGCAATTTCACAGTTAATCAGAGAGGAAATAAGTGATTTATTTATCTTTCACTTTTTATTTTAAAGAAACAGGAATAATACTTAAAACTTCATTTTTTTATATTTAATTTTTAATTTCATAATTCAAAATGAAAAGTATGAAAACTAAATGTATAATTTCTCACAGAGTTTTGCATACATAAAATTACATAATCAACAACATATAGCGAACAAAATGGCAACCCATCAATGAAACATAATTAATGTACTGGTTTTGTTATTTCTAGTATTTTTCTTCTATAGTTATTATATAACCGAAATATTAAAAGGTATTTATGTACGACTACGTTAAGAATAAGAAGAGACAAATATATTAGTTATTGGTTAGATAATATATTTAATCATAAAAAAAATTTCGTCGTTTTTTCGCAATTTTGTGCCAGTTTTTTCTAAAAATTTATACATTAAAATATTTAAGTGGATGCTGTTTAATATCAAAATCACAACTGACACATCGCTTTAACGCAGGCCGTGCACCTGGTAACTGGGTTGCGGCAACCATTCCGAAGTACGTTGGCTCGTTGAAGCTTACACGCTAGGCGACCTAGAACTTCTGGTTACGGCATTCACCACAACGTTAAAATAATATTGATTTACTCAATATTTCGGTGGCCGCAACCTGGCTACTGCAGCTAAATTGCCCATTGCGCTCTGCACGTTATAAAATATAACACAATAAGTACACAATTAAAAACTGTCCAAGAAATTATTCTTACAAGATCAGGTATAAATTAAATGTATTATTTACAAAAACAATATTAACGAAATAATACTAAAACGCATTGTCCTTCGTTTTATATAACAACCTATAAGAAAAACTTAATCGTAATTTAAGTTAAATTGATTAAAATGGCATCGTCTACATTATAATCTAAATAATTACATATTTAAATATTGATTATACCTACAATAACAATTCAAGGCCCTTTATACAGAAGACTTAAGTACAAAGTAATAATTCAACTGGCCTATTTCATACATTAGTTTATTTATTATGGATTACGAAGAGAAATATCTAGTATTTAGTCAGTACGCAATCATTCTAATATATAAATTGGTCAAACATCCAACATTTAAAGGCTAATTGAACTACTCAAAGGATAGTATAAGCATGGAAGAAGATTACCATCCTATTCCATGGTATGAAGTCGTTTAATATTAATGGCTGCTATTTAGTAGTTTTCAAAAGTCAAGTGCAACTTACATCACCAGTTCGCAAATATTTATATAGTTTTAAACAGACATGTATGTGCCAAACCTTTTTGCCACACTTTTACTACTAGATAGCATAGCTATCTGTTGCTATGCTATGCTATTATATATTATTTATGAATGTAAAATAATATATTAACAAGTAGGATACAAAAATCATGTACATTAATTCTGTGAATAGACAGCATTACGAATTGTCGTTGTCTTTTAAATAAAGGCTTAAATAATATCAAGTAATATCTCTCAATTCCACCTAATAATACAAATTCAGGTAGGTATTGTTTACCTTCAGCTAGAGCTTTGGCGCAGTCCATAACTGATATTTGTGGCCCTGGTACATGATGGAGCAGTACCGGAGCGTAAAAAGTAGATATTGTTCGGCCTTTTATACCCAAAATCAGGAGACTTGAATAAAGCTTAGCGTTAACTGTAGCCAGTCTGTAGCTGGAAGTTGTTTTTGTGCAACAGTACCTAAGGCTAAAATTGTAGAATAGTACTCATGAGCAAATCAAGCGCTTAAAATGATCTGTCCTCATTGCAAATTTGTTTTTAAAATACGAGGCGTCGAAACATTTCATTTGTATCGATTGCTATCTCAAGCATCAGTTTCATGAATACCGCGTATACATTGAGCCAATGAAGGGAGTTTGTACGTTTTATCGAACAGTCGAAAGTACAGATTCTTTCAATGTTACCATATTTCCGGCGAACGTTCGTTGGCTTTCATCGGCTCAATGTGTACAAGGTATTTGAACAATAATAGTTCTGCACTAAGTGCCTTATATGAACTTTAACATCACAGCAACCGTTACAATGTCTATTACGATGTTTATTATATAAGGTGATAGTCTGTGTCAAACTTAATATCTTCTCTAGATTAGCAACAGAAGCAGGGCCGGATCTAGGTTAGGACCGGAGCCCAAGCACCGCGTGGCAATTCAAACTTCGCAGACAAATACATAACTCATCATTAACTTTGACCACTGAGACGTCCAGTACTTTAAGCACATAAATTACTTTTCGCCGGGCGCATAAGCATAGGTTAAAGACCACAGACGCACGCGTGTCCATATAGTCCATATGGCTGAATGACGATAATTAAAGTAAATATATAGGGGAACGGGAGCGGTATTTTTGAGTCCCCCCCCCCCCCCCCCCGAAAAATTCCAGATCGGAGCTGTACAAAAATGTGTGCAGTTCAGTTAGTTGGGACAATTATTTTACCTTATATTCATTACATAACTAACTGTTGCTAACTAAAAGCGGCCATAAAATGTTGCATCGACAGTCTTTTTTGTCAACTAGTTAACATTTGATTTCAGATGTCTTTTTATTGGGAATGTTGTAATACATTGAGCAAACACTGATGAAAAAATAAACGTACATCATTTTATTTAACTTATCAATAACTTTCTTATTATGTTATAAAAGTTAAGATATGAATTACATCAGATATGTGCAAGCAGTCAGTATGTGAAGCTCAAAACAAACCTGAAGACATCTAATATTTAATAAACTTCGAGTCTTATTTAGAAGTTTTCATGTTATGTTTTTATAGTCATAAACGAGGTATGTTAAGTTAGTAAACACTTATTATAAGTAAATATAATTCAGAAAAATAGCGTCCTTTAATGTATTCGTACAGTTATAATACATATTAACGTAAAAGGTTTTAGGGAAACTGAAAACACTTAGTTGAATTTGTAGATCAATTTTTTGTTGCCACAATATATATAATTCATTCATTCTCATTTTTCTAAACAAGGAGTAAATCCTAAATATTTGTAGTAATGATATAGGTTCACAATATTCGGAAATCCCTAATATTTTTCTAAGTACAAACATACTATTTAACACAATGTAATTTTTTGATTATATACTTTTACGCTATAATTGAACATTCTAATATAAGAACCGCCTATTATTAATTTAAAGCCAAACATGATTGATCGTTCCAGAACTGGGTTAAGGAATATCAAATCTAGATACAGCTTAATTTCCAGTGAATTAGTTCAGTAAGTTACTAGGTTAGAAAGACTAATTTACATTTCCTGATAATACTGACATCAATAAGATAACCGATAATTGATACACCATAGCCGTTCCTTTATATCTGATTCCCTTTTAATGAGAGAATGCTTTATATGTTAAATATACTACTATTACTATCTTCATTGAATGATATTCTATAAGCATTTTTATCAGTGATGGTATAGTTGGTTAGCACACGTCTCTAAATTTGTCTGATTTTATTTCTTATGTAAAGAAATTGTCTCTTTGTTGATATATTGGTAATTCCACATCAGGCGACAGATCATCTAGGTCGTCCGTTTTCTCGTTTCGGGGCAGATCTTCCAATGCTTTCACTAAAGTTATAAACAAAAAATTAGATGATAGCGTAAAATGTTTAACGATACTAACATTTAAGGGAAAATCACAATTTTTTTTTGATATATGAACTGTAATTTTTCATAACATATTAAATGCAAAGGAATAATGCAACTAAAACAATTAAAATCAAAGTACTACTCACAACAAAATGCAAAATCAAAACCATGCCGCACACGTAGACCAGATATCTTCATAGGACCGGTAGAATTTTGCTCAATGGAGAGATTGTATTGTGTAAAAGGAATATTCAAACATACATATTTAATGTGCAGGAAATTTGAAAACAGAGGTAAGAATTGTGATGTTCAAAGTGTATGCAAATAGTAATTCAGAATATGTATGGGGCTGTGAAATAATTGTGATGTGTTAATAGTTGGAGGAAGACGGTCCTTGCTCAGTGTTGGTTCCTGCAGAAAATGGGACAAACGACATCAAGCGAATTGTTACATGCGTGGACACACTGTGAAACACAGTTAGTTACGTCATCTGTTATGGAATTTTCTGCATTATTTGGTATAACAATCAAAGCTAAAATTTATATCTGCTGTTCTTTCTCCGACTATAATACATTGTGGAATTTATTATTAGTAGTTTAAAACAATCCATATCAAGCGTTACTTTTAACCTTAAAAAACAAATGCTACTGCCGAAAATTCCATAATAACAATCACCAATGCAAAAACTTTGTGCTAAATTTCGTTTTCATCTTTCTAGAAATATAAGGAATGAAAAATGCTTTATACATTCAAATAGTAGATTAGCTGAATTAAACAACTTGATGGTACATTAAAATTACAGACAACAAATTCAATTTATGGAAGTGAATTGCATATTGTATAAGTAAACATTTTTGTTCTTCAACCCATCCTCATAGATTTTAAACGTTTACAATAACTGATATACAATAACATATGTTACCTTATCTTCTTTCTCTTCTTTGACTATTTTTTTTCTGGTAAAATAGTAAGAATTTTAATATACCATTCAAGCACTAATCTAATAATAAATTCAAACCACTCTCAAATGTACCAAACAACATTAATTAGCAAGTCTAAATTAGATAATAGTTCTTACCGGCGATGATTTTGCTCATCTCAGTGACCTGCTTCGCCAGTATTTGGTTCATCTGTAGCAGGTGCTCCCTTTGCCGCTTCTCATCTCCATCCGGACTCTAACGATCAGCATAACAAGCCACATATAGGTCTATGCCGGTATACATATTTACAGCCAACATTCTAAGCATCTATTAAAGCTTCTAGTTTGCAGATAGTTCCAAAATTATATCAGTAATACAGCTCGCATAAAAATTTATGACCTATTATGAATAGTCGTAATAGCTGTGCAGCATAATAATTGATTGATTGTGGAAAAAATCTACTGCACAGCTTTCTGTTTCCACAGTTTGTTCTCATAAAATTTCTCTTTATAAAGTCCAATGTATACATATTATACATTGGACTTTATAATGAGAACGTTTATTTTTGGGCTATGAAGTAATGGAAATGGACCTATATACATGTATTAATAGTGTAATAGTAATAATATAATAATAGAATAAATATGTATATTTAAATTGTACAGTCCTATCTTTTTTCTGCTCCACCTACATCGCCAGATTAGTTAAGAATTTCTTTTAAGCTGGGTTGCCTCTAAGAGATCGTTTTTAGCGATAAGGCCCCCTGTTGTTTTGCCAAGAAGTATTGTAATTATGCATTGTGTTTTTGTTTGTTTTGGTGAGCAACAAAGTGTTATCTATCTTTCTATATTATTATTCTGCTCCAGGTCTTGGTATGCAATTAATAAATTTATAATATTATAAAATGTCGTGTCAATACATTGAAGCTAATTAAAAAAAAACAACTGGAATGCACTATATTAACGATGGAGAACACGATGTAATTTTTTTGCTTTCTTGTCTGTTGGTTTGTCTGTTTGTTCGGGATTCACGTAAAAACTACTAGAAACCCGCGGGAATTTATCCGGGAGCGGTTTGTAGTTGTTCAGGTGCGTAAAAATTAGCTTATTCCGACATAGTTTTCACTAAAATGATAGCTTACATTCTTTTTCAAAACTGTGTCCCGAGAATCCCGCGGGAATTTCAAGTCAAATGCGGACGAAGTCGCGGGCATATCCCAGTCTTATATAAACCAGTTCATTTATTTGCCTACAATACAATTGTTTAAATATTGTTTCATCAATATAGACATCACAAAAGAACTGGGAAACACCTCTTGTAACTAGATGGCACAGAAAGTACCAAAATTACAATTGATGTGAAAATTGTAATACTTTCTCTAAGGAAATTAGTTTCAGGGTTACTTCTCAAGGTGCTGCCATATGGAAACGAGCGCCACATTTTTGTTTTAAGTTTATGGCTTGGCAACTAGGCCTTTAAGCCAGGCGCAGTTGTATTGTAGGCTACAATCCACACCATTCAATGGAGTTCTTTTGAAAACTCGAAAGGCCACATTTGACTATACAGTTCACATTTCTCACAAAAACACATAATTACTACTCAAAAACTATCAATATCCTACGACTATTGTTCATTTTAGAGTGATTTTACACATTTTTCGAAAATAAAACTGCACAGCACAACGTCCTCTTTCAGTTCCCGCCAAAAACTCCAGCGCCACAATTTACAATTTATCATAATATCATTTAAGTGTATCTGGATTTCAAAATGCCTATCCTTCTTGACACTATCAGCAAACTTTTACCCACTATCTTAGTTCTCAATTTTACATTAAAAAATATATTTGTTATTAAAGAACTAATCAAGACTGACCATGCAATAATCGATTGAAAAATTATCATGACAATGAAAGCAAGGCGAGCGACATGGTGCACATCATGTGTAGTGACAGAAAATTCAATAAGTCTCAAAACTACGTTTTAATGAAACGTGAAGGAATTATCTATGAAGAAGCAATACGCAGACTATAAGAAAAATGTTTTACTATTATCATTATAATGTGGTGACGAACGCTTTATAATAAACAACACAGACTTGTAAGTTGTGTGTAAATCTCACCGTTCCACAGCCAGTATAGTTCTTGCAATCCACTAAGGCAAGCTGGCTTTACTCATAGTTGCACACCCTTATAGGGTGTCTGACGAAGCTATCAGTTGAGAGGGTCCCATCGAATCATACTCGCTTTTGTTCTCACGCACATACATATACGTAACACTAACAAGTAAAGCCCAGTTGCCTTTGTGAATTGCAATATACAATAACCTATACGAGGAGTAATAATTAAATAAAAACTAAACAAAATCATAAATAAGTATACATACAAATTAAAATTAAACTATAAAATCTAGTCCCAGACCGCTGTCAACGTGTGCCCAAAAGACTGGCCATATTACCTCGCTGTATCGCAACGCGTTGTCCGAGGTACAGACCAGTCTTTTGGTCACGTGAGACGTCTACCAGACTTTTCGCTATGTCTCGATAAAATTTGTGAGAAATAATAAATAAAGAAAATAAATAACTATTTTATCATATTAAGAATTTCATTGATATTTTTTTACTTGAAAGGGACTTTCTTTGATTTTCACGTGAATTTTTACCTGTTTATTTATTTCTTGTTCATGTGTTTGGAACTGATAGGATGTGATGTTTAGTTAGTATATAACATATGATAACAGGCATTAAATAAAGTATATTTTGTCTTGGTAAACGGGATAATTTGCGTTATTTAAAAACATGTGTAACTAAGAGCGAACAAAACTAGATAGTAGTACAAAATGTAACGAAAATTTTACTCACCTTACTAGGGTCAGCTGATGTGCTCGTTAACATCTTCTTTATTGACTCTACTTTTTGTTGTCTCTTCTGTTGTTCTTCTGGAGAAAGTTCTGGTGGCTGTAAATACAAATGTGTAAATTCCATATAGTCTATATTATATAGAAACTTTTAATTATACGCCGTGGTAGCTTAGTATCTAGCGCACTTACATTTCTTACCAATAACTTGAGTCTGAATCTGCCAACGAACATGATCACTTAAATAAATGTTCTGAACTAATTTGCATGTTTATGTGATGATGGTGAAGAAAATCATCGTAATAAACCACACACGTGAAGCACCAATCTACTTTTAACAAGCGTGGCGGGCGTATTGTCTGTTCCTTTAAAATGGGGAGGCCTAAGCCCAATAATTGGACGTTTCTATAAACATTCCATTACTGGGGTTCTTATAAAACTGGGTTAATTATAATATCAGCTAATGCTGATAGTATAGTTTGTATTAAACTAACGGGTCCGGCAGATGTCCTGCCCTGAAAAAATACAAAGTTAGAACCCAGCGCCACCTACTGGAACAAATTGAGAATCTAAAGCATCCCAATTCAAATTTGGATGAATTTCCAAATTGCCGATTGATGGCACAGCGTTGATTTACATTAGCGTCAGAATTTCCAAGGAACTAAATCTGAATTGAAGGAATCTGAATTCATCCTCCAGGCACTTTAACCCAGATCGTTTGTATTCCAGTGAACTTCACGAGCAACCATTAATAGTATTTATTTTAGTAGCAAAGTTTGTAAAATAATTAATATTTTTTTTTACCTTTTCAGGAATATATCGCTCCGGAATAAGAATCTTCTGGGGCGCAGCAAGCAGTTGTTCGATGGTGTTGTCCGCAAGTCGCAACTTTTGGGGTGGAAGCGCTGATCGCACTACGTCTGGCGCAACACCACCCCGTAAAGCCCGTTCCATGTCAGCGTCATCCAAGGAACGGCCCATTTTCTTAAGAAAATAAAAGAAGATATGAAAATAAATTAAACTTTATGAAGATAGCAGCGGTAAACAATTGTTTTTACTTTTAAGAAATTCAGTTAATATAACTGTAGTAGTTGCACATTTTTGGTGTGACAGAGGACCTATGCCAGAATAGAAGAGTATGGAAGGTAATTGTGCGGATCGAAGTGATTGGAAGAAGGTTAATGAAATGAAAGAATGAAAGTTCGTTCTATGTTAACATCATTTAGGGATCAACAGTTTTTCAAAAGAAATATATAGTTTTATAGCTGTAAATGAATTTACATCAATAATTCAAGTCTGGAAGAAATCGCGTTAGGTTGTCTGTTGCTCAGAATAACAATAATATATTATTCTGGGATCTGTTGTATCATTTTTTTTGTTTCATTTGTCTATGCTTTCGCTTACCGTAAAGAGTAATCTAGCTATTAAATATAATAGCTAGATTCGCTTATTTATTTCATTAATAAATTGATGTTTAGACAAAATGGTTAAAAGTATTTTTTGACATAATATTGACTTATTCCAACTGGATCACGACTATCTATTTTACTTACATCCTGATTATATCCATCCTTAGGTACTTCATTTAGAGTCTTTGCACTAAGATGATGCGGTGCTGTATAATGCCTTCTTTTCTCTTTAGGGACTTGCCTTCTATGTAAAGATCCATTTTTAGAAACGTCTTCAGACATTTCAGTTATAATTTGTTTAGCTGCCTCACTTTTAAATATGGGCGATAATTCCATGTTAGACCTTGTTAGGCTAACAATACTACTTGTCTTTGAAATTGGGTCGTTAGTTAATGTTTTAGAACTATCTGTAGGACTGTTTAAATATTGATTCGATAGCGACATATTTCGATCATAAGTTCTATCATAACTTTTATTGTAGCTACTGCTTAAGGACGATATATCCCGAGAATAGTCATAGTTCGACAGAGAAGGGCTTGATACGTATTTGGGGCTCAATTCTAAGTTGTTTTCAAGTCGAAGATAATTGGGAGGTTCTGGTTGAGATTTTGTATAATAGTTTTCATATTTGCTAAAATCTTGACGAGGTAACGACGATGCTCGTGAATAACTTAGTGGTTGGACTAATTCTTCTTCCAGAAACTGGTCTAGGTTGGCAGTGATATTATTAGAGGGCCAATCTGATAGTGGCTGCAAAGAACGTTCTCTGTCTCGTTGACGCCTCTCACTCTCTCGTTTCACTATACGTACTGTTTTAATTTCTTGCTTCTCTACGTTAGATAAATTTACTGAAATTGAAAAAATATTATTATTTATTTTGTACTGGAAATTGTGAAGAAAAACAATATGACTTTAAATTTTGACTGCTTTGATCTAAAACAAATATAATTTAAAGTAATAAAAATTCAAAAAGTGAGAGAATATTTTTTCTTGATCACGCCAAAGATCTATTGGTGTCACTAGTAGTGTATAATATAGACGCTTTTCAAATTTACGTTTTTTACTGGGCCTGTAAATTTCATTTCATTTCCAAATTCAACAATCAACGTATTAAAAAGGAACAAACTAATAGAAAACGTGTAAAATAAATCTAAAGTAATATTTACATTTATGTATAGAACTAGCTCAACTCGACCATTCTGTCTAATGATGAATAACTATTAGGAAAATCAATAATTCTCCTACTCTTCGAGTTTGGCGGACTCAGATAGGAAAGTTGAATTTTTACGAGTAAAGTCTAATATAGGTATAATATAATCATACCAAACCCTCCATGAATCTCCTCACTGGTCAAAGGCGAAGTGACTTCAACTCCTGGAGGCCGAGTGTCGACATACAGAGGAGTCTCCACATTGCTCTGATAATGTCCTGGAGGGTGTATGCTACTGGGCATCTCGTAATCATAGTCTGTGTGACCATGATCAATGGTATGTCCTGTATCGAGGTTGGTTTCCTGCCACGAGGACATTGGACGACGTTTCCCTAGAAGGTGAAAAAAGCAAGTAAATATCTTGGCTATTACATCATTCTCTTATTCTATACTTAATTTGAACTAACATATCATGCAACATTTACATGACTAAAAAGATAATAACAGTTGTAATAACATAAATTCAATGAATGTTTCTTTGTATCTCCTTCACGACATTAAAGATAAACGAATTACCATGTATTTTGTTATAAACGTACTTTCGATAACAGAATAAAGATTTGACTTTTATGCAAGCAACTTAAAGAGATTATCACTAGTTCTCAATAAGAATGTATTTTCAATAAAGCGGATGAACCACAGAAAACACTATTTATTTCTACTGCCCATTATCCGGAAACGAATGTTCGCATGTGTAACTTACCAGGCATAGAATCGTGCGTAGTCTGCAGTACTTGTGACTGCTGAGTAAGATGTCTAACTGCTCGGCTCAGTTCCTGCCGTTGCCGCTGTAAAGCAGATACCAGTTGCTGGACACGGGTTACTTCTGGAAAATTAATAAATCTTTTTATGTATCTTAACCGAAAAATCATATTCAATAAAATAACTCAGCTATGAGTGTTAGACGGATGGGCATAATCATTAGCCGTTGGCCGGAGATTCAGTAATTATGACTACTTATTAAGTTATCCCAATGTCACATGGAAAATATCGCGTTTAGTCTAGGCGATTACTTAAATATTAAAACCGCGTTATACTAACCATCTTCCAGCATGGCTGTGGGGTGCGCAGGGGCAGAGGCGCGGCGAGCTTGCAAAGCACGTCGCAGTTGTTGCAACTCCCGTTCTAACCGAGCATTATCTGCTACTGTTTTTTCTAGTTTCTGCATCAAGAAAATTTAGTTCACATTTCAAGTTTTTAATTTTTGGTCTTGAGTAGATTTATAAAAATAAAATTCAAGGAAATAAAAACGTAAAAAAATCTTATGCTGCTTTTACGGCAGCAAGCTGGAAAGTGGCGAGGGAAATAAGCAGCACGAGTACCTATGTAAACACAATATAGTAATACGAATGTTGAACTTAGCATAATTCACATATTTCCTGCTTGATGCTTTAAAAATAAGTGCGCATAGTGTAAACGAATGCTCAAGGTTTCAGCCGATATTTACTTTGATCCTAGAAGAAAATTACTAAGAACTAGAATTCCAGTAAAGCAACTCAAATTATTGCAGCGAAAATGGGTGGATACGTTTATAGAGATATTATATTATATACAGTTCGCTATAATCAGCCTGTTGGCATGCAAAGAGTTTTCACAATTTGAGACAGAAAGGCGTGAATTCATTTCACACGTTTCACTTTAATGCATTTGTTTAATGTGTCAATGACCATCATCATTATAGTATGATTTAAAAGCAAACCGACGAACTAAAATATTGTGAAAACAACTATAATATTTACGGAGATGTAAATAAAAATACATAAGTAGTGCAAGATATAGACGAAAACCTTATAAACCTTAGAATTATGCGCCAGCATTGCGTGGACGCGCGCCAGTTCAGCTTCCAGGCCTGATGGGGGAGGGCGGGTGCGGGCCAGCATTTCGTGACCGACACCTATATCGCTCTGACGGATATTGTCCATTTTACCACGCACACCTAAAGTACAAGGAGTTAGTACAACAACAGTAGAATTTTGAGGCTGTGGGACCCGAGGCTTGTTACCTTTATCGGGACCTCTCAACGAGTCTGTGAGTGTCAACGATTTGAGGTTTACTTCTACTTATAAATGTATAGATTCATGTGTATATATTTTGTGAGTATAGTTTTATTTATATTAGGTTATTAATTATGAAAGATCAATATTTTGTTTTGTTATCTGAAGCTAGGAAAGAGAAAAATAACATCCACTGTGTGACGATGGTGACAGTAAACACCACTTTATTACTGCGTTTAATGTTTAATATGATTACTGTAAATTGTTTATTTAATCTGTATATAATGAAAAATAAATGTTTTCTATCCATTTCTCTATCTGTATCACGCTTCCGCAAATATTAAGAAACAGACAGGTCAAACTTAATAATACTTGCCCGAAAGTAAATTCTCTATAGTATCTTTGTCAGATTTGAGTCCCTGTAAGATAGCTGCCTCGTCAGCCAACTCTTGTTCCAAAGCCCATAACTCAGCCACTCTAGCTCTTGCAGCTTCTGTCTCTAAAGGTTTCCCTGCAGCTACACTTTCAAGCCATCTATAAAGATTTAATGTTAATTTTATTCCGATAAATTTAGCAAAATTAAAAATACCTACGTTATAAAGGCGAATTCAGTTGTATTATTTTATTTATTTAATTAATTAAATAATATTTGATTAATGGTTGTATTAGTACAGATTTACAGATTTCAAAAGAGAGTCTAAACAAAACAATTATTATAACATTATATATTTGTTTTCTTTATCTAGGCAGCCATATGAGAAGCTCTAGTTAAAATTCTTGTAATTCACGAAAGCGAGCAGCCTTTACTTGCGATAAAGACGCATTTGTGTGTGCTTGAGACCGAAATCGGGTATGATTGGACGACACAGTCGCAACTGATCGTTCCTACAGAGATGCAAACAACCGTAGATGCATATACACCGATTCAACCCCGCTTGCTTTCGTCGATTATTAGATTTTTTTCCAATAATTTAAAATATCAATATTTTTAAAATGTCAGTATCATTAGATCCCACAGACATTGAATTTATCTAGCAAATTGTATAATAAAAATAATTTGTCAACGTCATAAAAATTCCAATATACCTTTGTTGCTCCAACGCATGTTCAGCTAACACTTTTTGCCTCAACCTTTGATTCCGTTCAAGTCTTTCTACAGTGGACCCTGGTCTGTTATATAAAGACCCCAATTTCACCATATTGTCTACCAGTTGGACTAAAGGTTTGCTCTTTTCGTATTGATTTTCGAGTTCCATAAGTTGAATTTTAAGCTGTTCCAGACGTTGTAGATTCTCTTCGCGTTCCATTGCCTTGAGAGAACTGAGACACTCCTGAAGGAGAGACATATTGATTATTGTATCTTAAAAACACAAATATACATGCATACATACATACATACATACATAACTTCACGCCAGTTCCCTTGCGGGGTAGGCACGAACAACAGAGCGCCATTTAGGCCCATTCTTACACACCTCACTTGCTTGTTTGACATTCATAACTCTTGTCATGCACACTCGTCTGTTCTTAAGGCTCCTGACAAATATATATATATATATATATATATATATATATATAATTAAATTTTGGTCCTTTTAGACTCCCTACGTAGAATATGTTCTCACATTAAACAAATAAGCCCTACTTTTTCGAAGATTGGACGAACACAACTATTAAAATAGGTTAAATGGTCTAACTAAAATGATACAAGTAAAACGAACTTTTATAGTAGCCCCTGAAAATACGACATAAAATTACCATTAAAGTAAGCATGAATGTTAACATACATAAATAAATTTATACATAGATACTAATATTACATAATTACTAGGCATTTTCATGCAACTCCGCCCGTTTACATTTCCAATTAATATCCCGCAGAAACTATCCTTCTTAACGTCTATAATCCTACATAGATGCGACTATTAGCATTAAAATACAATAAGCCAATTCCCTTTTCTCCTATGTACTTCACATATGATATATTTTTGATGACGAGAAATGAGATACTAATTGCAGCGCGATATAGAGTGACTCTATATCAAATGAACTAATAAAATACACAAATAAAAGACAAAAAAGAAACATTAAACAAATAAGCACCTCTATACTACTAATTTGAGTACAGCACTGTTCTATAGCACGATGTGTAGCCGCGTGACGTCGCCTCAATTGTATTAAAAGCAGAACCAACTCCTCATGTGTGTGACCTAAGAGCTCTCCTGCTGTTGGCACTTCTTCAAGTTGTTCATTTATATTTTTCTGTTTAGCTTTTTGCTAAATAACAAACACAAAATACAAAACATAAAGTAAAAAAAAACAAAAATACAAAAAATATATATATAATTTATATAATACTAAAAACAAATCATCGTCGTACTTTCTCAAACTCGTATGCCAAGAATTAAATTTCATATAAAATACTCATCTGATTCATTTCGTGCCAAAATAGATGGCAAGGTGCAATAATTGAAGCCGAAGCCGCCTCACACATACAAACCATATATAAGAAATTCTAAACAATCTGGCCTAGGCTTGCGAGACACGACATAGCCCCGGCGTAATGTCGGGTAAGACATAATTTTAAAATAAGTTTGTAAGAGTAACATGACATGTTGTTGACATTTTACTAGCAGTCTACTATGACATGTCATGTGTCTCTTTTTGTCATGTGAATATCCGTAGAGGCGTTATTGTACTGTTGTTTGAGGCATGAGTAGTAGTAACGCGACAAAAAATGTGAAGCCTTTTATTTTCAAATTTTGAGCCGTAACAAAAAACAACGGACAAATGAAAAAACGAATGGCAACGGACAAGTGGAAAAACGAATCGCAACGGACAAGTGGAAAAACGAATGGCAACGGACAAGTGGAAAAACGAATCGCAACGGAGAAGTGGAAAAACGAATCGCAACGGACAAGTGGAAAAACGAATCGCAACGGACAAGTGAAAAAACGATTCGCAACGGACAAGTGAAAAACTTCAACTGACAAGTGACAAAATGAATCGCAACAAAATTTTAACTTGAAGTTTTATGGGCAGATTGTTAATATACTTGTCAGTTGAAGTTTTCCACTTGTCCGTTGCGAATCGTTTTTCCACTTGTCCATTGTCATTCGTTTTTCCACTTGTCCGTTGAAGTTTCACTTCTAATATGTTTTCCAGCACACATTTCGATTTTTCGCAGGTTTACTGCAAATTATGATTTGGTTAGGTTAGGTACATTATAATGAATGTATTTTTATTTAAACATATTTAATTTTATCAAACAAAAAACTGAATTCGATCCGGAACCAAAAAAAATATCCATAGTCTACTCTAAAATTATTTATTAATATTTTTTTACACAGACCACAAATAGAGGCAGTGATGTCCAGCCACGTGGAGAGCAAAGGTTATAGTTCGATGCAAACTTAAGTTTGCCTCCATTAATGGCCGCTCGGAACATCCCACTTTCCGATGCGCAGAACGCGATTTTAGGTATTAGAGGGACGAGGTCGTCGGAGAACGAGGTATATCCTCGCTCACTCTCTCGCTCGCTTTCTCGTTTGCGGGACTTCTCCGGCGCTTGGCTCACCAGGCCTGCCACTTTAGCGCTTTCGAAGCTAGAAATAGCGCTTTTTAGGGCAACCCAGCTCCCAATTTTATTAAACAATTTCCAGCGCAAAATCTTACACTTTTTATAATATGCAAATATCTAATTAATTTTAAAATAAATATATATGAATATCTATACTAATATTATAAAGAGGAAAGATAAGATGTTTTTTGTTTGCATGAAGAGGCTCCGAAACTACTAAACCGATTTGAAAAAATCTTTCACTGTTGGCCAGCTACACTATCCCCGGGTGACACAGACTATATGATATTTACAAAAAATTAGGGATCCTTACTAAAACTCCAATAATGTAACCCAAGGTGTAAAAAAAATACCTAAAATCGCGTGCGCTGCGAAAACTATTGATGATAGAATAAAATAATGTACTAGGACTTTGCAGAACACATCATTGTTCACAAAAAGTGTCGTGACATATGCTGTATGTCCCACTATTATAGTTATGCCACAATAAGTGTTCTTTTATTTTAAAAATTTCATGAAAATGCGGCCGCTGGAAAAGACTCTTTATTTGTATCTTGGTATTCCTTCTTATCAAAATAAATTACTTCATATTCAAGACTGCTTCAATACCTTTATATAACTTTTTGAATTATTCAATTCGGACATCCCATTCGAAAGATATCACGAGTTTAAAAATGTAAGTATTAGAACACGCGGCCGTGACGCTTTTTCGTGAGCGAAAAATCGTAAGACCCCTATATAGAAGTTTCACTTCAAAAAGGACTTTGTACGGGACAAATGTACTGGCTCACGCTTGTACTACTCATTACTACCTTAGTGGACGATCTTGAGATGGAGGAGCATTCTATCTCGCTCCTCTAGTCCTACACCATTCATTTGGTGCTCATTCCTAGACACCAACCGCTTAAATTTAGTTTTAAAATCTTAAATTGACAGTAACACCCAGTTAATAATTTAAATAAACTTTGTTTTACGTTCTCATTGCAATCATCTTTTAAGATACAAAGTTAAGAAAGTAAGGCGGCGATATTGGTAGTATCCGTATAAAATATTGAAAAAAAAATACACAAAACGGCATGTGCCAATAAAAGTATATAACTTTTCAATAATAACTCTTGGAAGCACGATATATGAATTACAACTATAAATCGGTGGCCTGGTGCTAAAAGGGCCAAAATACGTTTTCGTGAGAAAGCAGAATTTTATTTCAATGTAAAGCTTTCGCTTTTGGAGATGTGCTTAGTAAAATTACCATATGTCTAGACATACTGATATTTGTAAGACAATATAAAATTCTACTTTATTTTCGTACTTGTCAAGTATTCGTAATAAGCATCTGCTACATTCAAATACTACTGAATAAAAAAGTGCGTTAGAAAGGCTGCAAATTAATTATATCGTAGTTATATAATAGAATAATTATTGTTAACAATGTCCATTTTAGCACAAGGCTATAATTATCTATGCACCAAAGCCACATAATGATAGCACTAAAATAATGAGTTAAGTGCTACAAAGTCCATACCATATCTTCATTTTCAGTATTCCGTCGAACTCGTGGACTGACAGCTCTAATTGGCTGTTGGCATCCTCTTGTTGGAGATCTTGCTGTTGTCCAAGAATCTTCTGTTGTAATCAATGTATGTAACTGTAAATTAGTGAAATGAACTGATCTTAGTAGGTAAATTATATTATTTTATCGAAGAATTAAGTATACAACGTTATTCTTAAAATAGTCAATTTATAAAACAGGTATAATTATACATTTTATCCTGATGAAGTTCTATTTTTAACATAAGTCCATTTTTCCAAATTATTATGGTATCAGGTCAAAACTATTAGTACTGTCACTAGCACTACTATCATTGTGCAAAATTGTATCAACGTCATCCGTACAATTTTATTGACTTTCGATAATGGACATAGGATATCCTTTATCTCAGAACGTGATATAATTTACATAAAATATAAAACAAAAACAAACAAGTGAATCGCGTAGAAAGCTTTAGTAATTATATCAAACGTACGTTATGTTGTGATGAAGACATCTGTTGTGAGCCATATTCGCTGGGTTGTTTCTCCTCCACCCATCTCACCCTTGGACTGACCGCACGTACTGGTATGTTAATATCCCTATTGTTTCTGCCTATAGACGTATTACTTCCTAAAAATGCTTTCTTTGATAATGCTTGTTGATTAATTGAATTGTTATTTGTACCAGTTTCTGTATTTACTCCTGACATTGACATTGAAGCTAAAACGAAAAATAAAGTTTTACTTGAACATGGAGCTGGAATTAATTAATATCCATTTAATTGGTAAAACATGATAAAGTGTCAATCCGTCTATTAGTATTATTTAAAATTAGAATATTTACAATTAACAACCGGTGTTAAATGGCATGCTTTGATCTTTACTATACTATACAGTACACCTTATCGTGTTTAAACCTCTACTTGAACCAAGATAAATGTTTATAACCTCTAAATTTGAAATTACATAAAAATGCCAATTTATTTACAATATTGACTTTGCTTTGCTAAATTACGTAACAAAAATTAACTTACATAGTGTACCTTACGGGAACTGACTTAGAGGATACCTTCATTGCTTGCACTGTCAGTTCCAGTGTCCGTACTACAGGCTAATTCCCCCACGCCCGATTCAACACCTGAACCCCGCACACGTCCCGACACCCCCTTCATTAAACCACTTGACATCAAATCCCATTGTCTTAATTTTTCCCTATCTATCTCAAACTTTTTTTTGTACATTTCATCGACTTTATTCTGAAAAACGGGTACAGCTGCTGAGTGACTTGGGATTTCGATAGACAACTGCTCATATACGCCTTCATCTGGATTTATTGACGATCTAGCGTCTTCGGCGAGACTGACGTAAACATCATTATCGTCAGACTTTGGTTCTTCTTTTAAAAAATTCGTCGCAAGAATTGAATTACTATCTCTACCTCGTAAAACTCTCCCTTGAAAATCGCAATTCACATAAGTTACAATCCTATTAATTTTAGTTCCAGAATTATTCTTAATTCTTTTTATACTATTCATCCCACAGGAATGTATACTTGTCTTATTCGTTGGCAATGCATCTGTAACCATTGTATCTAAATCGTCCATAGATCGGGCGTGTCTGTGAGAAACGCGTCTCAAATTATCTCTCCATAATCTGTCTTCGTCCCAATGCTTTTCTCCAAGGCATACATTTTCGTAAGCACTCGTTTCCGCTTCAGCATCGTAATATACAGTATTTGAAGAATTTCCGCTGCAGTGCGACGACATACTCGTTGATGATAACTTTATTAATGTATTTGAATTTACAGTGTTAGAATCAGCTGATGAACATTCTATATTACTATTGTTATTTGATAATCTTTTACACCCCAAGCCAGATATTAAACTCATAGACTCAGATATTTTTGAAGTTCTTCCTCCTGTCGATTCATAAATATTTTTCATATCAATCTCTGGATCTTTACCAGCTGCACTCAAAAATTCAACAGAAACACTCCTAGCTGATGCGACCAATTCGAATGATGAATCAGGTATTATATTTTGATTATTTTTAATAGGATTGTGTATATGAGAAATTTCATTCTTTTTATGCAAAGGACCTCTACGTCTCTGATTGTTTAACTTTCTATGAAGATTTGTATTTTTTAAATAATGAGATGTAGGTATAGAGTTTATGTGTTCTTGAGAAGAAAGATCGGAATAGTAATAAGGTGCACTTTGCTCAGTAGAACTCTCTCTACTATGAAAACCCGTCGATGTAGAAGAAGTATTTGCTTCATTTGGCGTCTTAAGTGAATGCTTTACACGCTCAAATTCTTTTATTTTATCAGCACGAATACCATTATTCAAGTTTTTACTAATTGAGCCCTGTTCATCATAACCTTTACAGTAATATGATATAGGTGATTTTGGTATACTAGTTGAACTACAAGAACTTTGAGATCCTGTATAACCAGACGTTTGATCTCCTATTTTTCTAAATAGGAATCCTGGTTGATTTCTGTTTCGATTGCTATTTTCTTTGAGATTGTGTGAAACTGGTGTACTAGAGCATCGACTATGAGAATTTGATTGTAAAATAGCCTGTAAAGTATTGTCTTTTAATTTTGAAGTTTCAGGGGATGGTACAAAATTATCCAGACTATTACGGTTTATTTCTGTGCTTGTAGTTGGTTGTAAGTTATCTAAATATCTGTCTAAGTCAATATTTGCGGCATGATCTACAGGCAAAAGAAAATTATGTTCAACTAATTCAAATAATGAGTTATCCGAAACAGGCCTTCTTTTTATCATCATTTCTATATCACGATAACCACTTGGTTGTCTAAGCTCTATGTCAAATTCGCTTTCGTTTAAACTAGCTACTTCTGATGAAACATGTGAGAGTGCAATGTCAAATTTGCTGCTAACATCTGATTCAAGGGATTGTCTGGAAGATCCCCGGTCCGCGGTATAACTTTTTAGTGAATCAGTTTCAATACTACCAGAACGGTTATAACTTTCACAAGCAGAATTATTTATTGTTGCTAATGTGTAATCATGTAATTTTTGTCTATCGTTGGTTAAACTTGCTCTACTATTTCTAATTTTTTCTCCTCTTGATAAAGTGTCATGAATTGAAGTTTTACTTCCATATATCATCAAAGAAGTAGCTTTTCGTTTGACAGTATTCATTTTCTGATTTTCTGTAGTTAACATTTTTAATATAGAGTTATCATTAGCGATATCAGATTTATCAAGCTTATCTAAAATATATTTCGAAAGTGCTTCTCCAGATAACTCTTCACAAGGAGGAGTTGAGTTTGGTAAAGGTGGAGGAGAATAAATTTCACTATCAGAACTATCGTGGATCTCAAGCGCATTGTTACTACTACTTAAATAATAAGAAGCTGGCCTGAATGTGTCCGAAATGCTAAATCTACTAAATGGAGTGTCTAAAGAAATATCTTTTGAGGCTTCGTCATCAGCGTCTGAACAGTCTGACTTTTCCTTGCTTAATTTGTCTCCCTTTA
The DNA here is from genome assembly GCA_019925095.2 of Dendrolimus kikuchii. Taxonomy (NCBI): domain Eukaryota; kingdom Metazoa; phylum Arthropoda; class Insecta; order Lepidoptera; family Lasiocampidae; genus Dendrolimus; species Dendrolimus kikuchii. The sequence continues at coordinate 9,718,266 of CM034408.1, forward strand.
ATGTTCTTTTTAACGTATGCTCTTTAGTATCAGCAAAATTAGATGCCGTATCTGATAATTTAGAATTTATCGATATATCATCAGAATTTTCTACATTTCCAGCTACATTACTAAGTTCCATATAAACAGGCTCAACTTTTCCATTATTTACGCAAACAATTTCATAGGTTTCCATGTCCACGTCTTCATTACTAATATTCATTTCAACATAAGGGTTATCTTCAAAGCCTTGTGGAAGCGTTTTATCAAACACGCTTAGATTATGAAGGATATTTTGGTGTGCTAAGTCAATTATAGACATTTTTCGAGGACTCATAGGTAAGTAATGATCCTCTCCGGAATGTTTTACTGTAATAGGAGTAGACGGCTTTTCAGATTCATCAAGGCTTTGCTTTAATCGATCACTTTTTTCTTCTTCTTCTTCTATTTTAATGTCTTTATCACAAGCTTTCTTAACATTTTGAGCCTCTGTATCAGAATTTAATAATACTTCGTCCAAATCATTATCTGTATATTCTACCTGTGTTTCTGATTCTGCTTCACTTTCATGAAATTCATAATCATCTTCAATCGCAGATGATGGTGTTGGTTTGGAATTCACTAATTCTTCTTCTTCTTTATAGTGATTTGAAAGTGAAAATGCTTCGTTATTGGCTTCTTCGTCCTCGACTTTTGGTGGTTGAGTATTTAATGTCATAGGCACATTTTGATACGCGTTTTCTTCTTTTAACTCTTTATGTTCTACATTTAGATTAGTACAAGTTAATTGAGGGACACAGGACGCGTGCGGAATAATAGGCCGCATAACTATAGGACTTGCTAGATTCCCTTTATGAGACCTTCCTGCCTGCATTTCACTGGGTTTTTGAAGATCAGTGCCCGGTGATTCCTCTGAGGTGCAAAAGTGAAACTGGTAATTACTACCTCCAAAGTATTTAAGTAAATATTAATCAATTAAATGTACTGACCACCACTTAATGTTAGTAAACTTGAACTTCAGTGTTAGAATGATGCAAACTACGATATAAATTCACAATGAACTATCCCATCACCGAAATTAGACCAAAGAGACATTTGGTTAGTGCTAACAGATCCCTGCAGGCAGGAAGGTACCTCTCCGCAAAGCACAGTCGTCATTATACTACTGTAATATTTTTATGAAAAGTATATACTAATGATAATAGTGTAACTATGCTATTTAATATTAATAAATGGCATTTTTATTATTTCCTATAAATACAATTACATAAATGTAGTAACAAACATAAATTTTCGTTCACTAATAAGTCCATTAATAGTATTAGATTATGATCACTAGTATTGCAACGGTTATGTATATTAAGGGAGATATTTTACAGACCGTCATCACTCTAAATAACGACTCCAACATCCTACAAAATGTTAATTTTGTAACTATAACTAATAAAGTGTCACACAATTATGTAACTTTATATTGTTACTGAATTCACAAGGACAACAATATTGATTGCCCTGTGTTCATGCAATCAGTAACTTTGTCATGAAATAAAATTAATGGAAATTGTTTATCATGCGTTTTGACTACTCATCATGTATGAAAAAAATCATAACAATATAATATATTCATGCTAAAAGAAACTGAAGAACTGAAATTTGCACTTTGAAACAAAGTACTGTGATTTTATTTTAAAATATATGACACATACCTTCGTCATCTGATGAGTAACTGTTGTAAGATGCGTTGGTAAAAGTTTTT